>SOZI01000068.1:0-57901 GCA_006352295.1 Rhodotorula diobovata | reverse complement strand
GGTCAGGGAGGACGAGGACGAGGGCGAGGAGAAAGAGGGGGAGGATGCGCACCGTTGTCCCTTGCATTCGAATGACCAGTGGCCGAGCTGGTTGCACTTCTGGCAGCGGGTCGAGGCGGATGCGGGGGGTTGCTTGCCGTAGCGCTGGCCACCGCCGGGAGGGCCACCAGGAGGGCCGGTGGCGCCTCTGCGGGACGAGAGTCCGAGGTAGTTGGACTGCATGGCAGGTGTCGAGAGAGTGGCGCAGGGCAAGGTGCAGGCGAGCAGGAGAGGGGGAGCCCAAGGGGGGGCTGCTTGCTCCTCCGCGGAGTTCATCACACGATTCGCCCCGACTCCCGGTCCCTGCCACCACGCTTGCTGCACTCGACCAGGATCCCCACCATGTCGTCACTCGAGTGGGCCCCTCCTCCACGTCCCGCTCCCTCGACCCGCTCCACCGCCCTCGCGTCCCCCTCTGCCTCGTCCCCTCCCCCTCCCCCTCCTCCCCACGACTCCTCCCCGCTCTCGACCCCCTCGGGCGAGCTCGCCCTCCTCCGCGCCCTAGTCCACCACCGCCTCGTCGGCCCGACAAAGCACTGGGACATGGTTGGCGTCCTCGTTCACCTCCGCTCCTACCCTCACCTCTCCCCCCGGGACGTGTGGGACAAGTACGCCCAGCTGTACGACCACGACACCCTCGAGCAGGTCTGGCTCGAGCAGCAGCAGCAGGCCCTCCCGAGCCCGCAGGGGACCCCCGAGCCCGGTCGAGACTCGCCTCCCTCGTCGTCGTCGTCGTCCGCCTCCTCCACCACCAAGGAGCAGCACCGCGTCCTCTCGACCTTCTTCCCCACACGCGAATTCTCCCTCTCGCCCTCGTCCTTCCCGCTCTCCTCCACCCCCGGAGCCCCCGCCAACACTCCGGAGGTCGACCTCTCGCCGCTCCTCCTCGCCGCCTTCGAGCGCGGCGCCCTCCCACCCGGCGCACCGCGCGAGTCCCCCGTCCCGGACGACGCGCCCCTGAGGGAGGTCAGCGTCCCCCTCGCGGGCGCCGGGGCGGGCGCCGGTGCGGGAGGAAGCCCGGCGAGGAAGCGCGCCCCGGGGGGAGCGGGGGCCAGTCCGCGCAAGAGGGCCCGCGGCGCGGCAGCTGCGCACGAGGACGCGGCCGCTTCTGCTTCTGCGGCGACAGCGGCGGCGGCGGCGGGAGCTGAGGGGGACGAGTCGGAGCTGAGTGAGCTGAGCGATGCGGACGAGGAGGAGGGGGAGGACGGGGAGGGGGAGGGATCGGAGGGGGAGGGTCGGGAGGGGGACGAGGGAGAGGAAGGCGATGAGGAGGAGGAGGATGAAGACGAGGGCGACGAGGACGACGTGGCGGGAGAGGGCTCTGGCGGGGACGAAGACGCGGACGGTGCAGGCGAGGGCCGGAGAGGTGCGTCGCCCTGCGGTTCCTCCCTGTCGCTCTCATTCGCATAGACCTCTTACCTGCTCTCCCCCCGTCCCCATCTCCCCCTCCCAAAGCCCGCGGCCCCCGCTCCACCTCAACCACCCACCGCGCCCGCGGCGGCGCCTCCCGCGCGAAGGGCACCCGCGCCGGCGTCGCCGCTGCGGCGACGGGGCGCAAGAAGGCCGACGCGGCGCCGGGAGGAGCGAGGAGGGGCAAGAAGGTGCGAGGGGTTTCTTTTCTCTCTCTCTCTGCTCTCTGCTCCCTCACGCGCGCAAGTGGTGCTGGTTGGCTCGCGACTGACGTTTGGCATTCGTTGGTGTGCGCAGCGCCGGTGAGCTGGGTAGGTAGGCAGAGGCGGCCGAGTACTGGCCGCGTAGGGAGCGTGGCGCGAGAGCACGCCTGCAACGGGTCCTCCGCTTTAGCAGCCTCTCTTCGCCTTCGCAATCGAGACAGCCATCACGAAGCACGCCAATGAAGCAAGCAAAGCGCCGCCGAGTTGCACACCGCCGCACGCAGACCAGCTGCGAGCCCCTCCCCCTCGCCCCACCTCACTTCACTCCCCCTTCCCCCCAACCTTCACCCCCTCCCTCCTCTCCTCCTCCCTCCTGACCCTCCCCATCCTCCCCGCAACGCCCACGACGCCCACCGCGCCCGCCGCGTACGCGACCGCAGGGCCGCACGTCCAGTACACGGCGGTGAAGACGAGCGGGCCCAGCGCGCGGCCGAGCTGCCCCGCCGAGCGGAACGCGCCCAGGGCCGCGCCGCTGCCTCCCCTGGGCGTGCCACCTGGGGACGACGAGGAGGAGGAGGGGGAGGAGGAGGAGGCGGCGGAAGAGGCGAGCGCAGAGAGGGACGTGACGACCGTCGCGCTCACGAACGCGAGCAGTGCGGCAGCACTCCACAGCGCCGCCTTCGCTACGACGCTCGTCGCTCCCTGTGCGCGCGCTCCCTCCCGCTCCGCCAGCGCGGGCAACAGCGCCAGGAGGCCCATCGCGGCCGCACACGCCCACATGCCCCTCTGCGCCAGGCGCGCCGACCCGCTCCCCGTCCCGCGCAGGCGGCGCACATAGCCGCCCGAGAGGGCCGCCGAGACGAGGCCGACAAAGCCGAGGAGGCGGCCGTTGGACGCGTTCGAGAAGCGGAAGAGGGCGTGCGTGAGGAACGTGAGGGTGAACTCGGCGCCGGAGAAGCAGAAGAGGAAGAGGAGGTGCGTTGTTGAGAGGGTCGAGAGGCGCGCAGAGGGGTCGGCGAGCGGTGGGGGAATGGTGCCGGGGGGCGTTTTGGGCGAGGAGGGGTCGCGGGAGGGAGCGGATGAAGGAGGCTCGTCCGCGCCTGCAGTCGCGTTGTCGCCTGTCTGCCATCCGCGCGACTCGGGGAGACACGCCCACAGGTACACGGTCTCGACCAGGAGGAGCACGAGCGTCATGGCCGCCGGCACGGCGTACGCATTCACGCGCATCTCGCGGTTCCAGAAGGGGAGCTGGACGACGCCTCCCGGCGCGAATGCCCGCTGCGACAGGTACGCGCCAACGCTTGGTCCAACAGTGAACGCGAGGGAGAACGCCGCGCCGACAAGGGCGAGGCTGCGCGCGCGCTCCTCCGGCGAAGTGACGTCCGAGATGCACGCAATCGAGAGCTGGACGTTGCCCTCGCTCAAGCCCCCGACCACGCGGCTCAGGGCATAGACCTCGAACGAGCCCGCAAAGAGCCACAGGGCGGCGCTGGCGAGGTTGCCGAGCATGGTCGAGAGGAGGACGGCGCGGCGGCCGTGCGTGTCGCTGAGGCGGCCGATGTGCGGGCTCACGAGGAACTGGCACAGGGAGAAGAGCGACGCGAGGAGACCGCCGAGGAGGGTGAGGTCCCAGCGCGAGTCGCCCACTTGGAAGGGGGTCCTGGTCGACGAGGCGAACGAGAAGAGGTAGGCGCGGAGGGTGCGCACGAACGACATGGTGCGAGAGAGGAGGGTCGGCGTGGAGGAGGGCGACAGCGCTTCTTGGCGGACAAAGTCCTCGATGATCCGGGGGAAGAGTGGCAGCCTGTCAACGTGAACCTCAAGTGAGCGGCGAGCGGGACGACGGCCTGCAAGGCCGCGAGGTGCACAGCCTCCCTTGCGGCCGTCCGGCGTCGAGGGGAGCTGGCGACGACGGAGCGAGACAGCGAGCGAGGGACGCACGGCATGGTGAAGGCCATCAAATCGAGCAACAAGGCAGTGAAGACGACCCGCACGACCTTGCGCCCGGCTGCCTGGCGGTCCTTGGACGGCATCGTTGCTGATGAGGCGACGACGGAGAAGGCTGCGGCGATGCGAGGGCGCGCAGTGCACTGATGCGGGCTAGCAGAAGCTCTCAGCCTCTGTCGCACGAGCCGAAAAGCGGGACGAGGCGCAGCGAGTGATGGAACAGGGGTGCGAGCTGCGAGCGAGCTCCCGAGGCTGCGCAGCGACTGCGGAGGAAGCGAGAGTCGACTCTCTCACTGTTCGAGACGGTACGAGCCAAGGCCGCACAATAAGTCCCACAGACACATCAGCATAGACACGCTGCCGACAATCCACTGCGCTACGCCGCCCCGGCGAGGCTGACACGGGTCTCGCCTTCACATGCGCCGCCTCCTCCAAGTCGATGTCCTCTTTCACTCCCAGCTCGTGTACTTGGCGAGCCACTTGACTCCGGCCTCGAACGCACACCATTCTGCCTCGACCGTCGAGTCGATCGGGTGCCCGTTGCCCGGGAACGTTAACATCTCGACGTCGACCTGGTCCTTGCCCTTGGGCCGGCGCTTGAGCGCGTGGAACCACGCCCGGCCCTGGTTGGGCGGCACGCGCCGGTCGTCGAGCCCGATGAGGAGCAGCGTCGGCGTCTTGACGTTCTCTGCGTGGCGCATCGGCGAAACGTCGTAGTAGCGCTTGAACGCCTCCGGGTCGACGAGCGCAGGCGGTGCGTCGAGCGGGTAGGCGAACCCGGACTCTTCGGCGACCCAGTCGGGAATGTCGGTCATCGACAGGTTTGAGACGAGGTCGACGACGGGGTTGCGCTGCACGCATGCGTCGAACTCGTCGGGCCAGCGCGCAGTGAGGTGCGACGCGATCCACCCTCCGTGGCTGCCGCCCATGAGGAGCTTCTTGCCGCGCGTGCGACTCGCGAGCGACAGT
Source organism: Rhodotorula diobovata (assembly GCA_006352295.1). Lineage (NCBI taxonomy): Eukaryota > Fungi > Basidiomycota > Microbotryomycetes > Sporidiobolales > Sporidiobolaceae > Rhodotorula > Rhodotorula diobovata. The sequence goes on along the minus strand of SOZI01000068.1, from coordinate 53,333 downwards.
GCGTTGAGGTAGTGCCCGGCGCCGAGCGTCGCTTCGACCTCGAGCTCGCCGAGAAGCGGGGGCAGGGCCTCAATCTCGCGCTGCCCGTACCCTACGGAGCCGTTGTAGTTGACGAGGACGACCCGGTACCCTGCGAGGACGAGCGCGGCGACGCCATAGTTCCAGTCGGTCGTCGATGCTCCGTGCGGACCGCCGTGCGGGATGACGACGAGCGGCGGGAGGTTGACGTGCGACTCGGCCGCCGGGTCGATCGGGATGGGCGAAATGAGTACGAGCTCGGTCGGCTCGAACTTGGGAAGGGGGAGGACAGTGTACGAGATGTGCGAAAGGGCAGTCGCGACTGTGCGCGCGCCGAGGAGGAGTGTCAGCGAGGCTGGCGGCGACGAAGAGGCAAACCAGGAACGCACGCTCTTCCGAGGCAGGCGTCGCCTTGAGCAGCTTCCACTCTGCCGCAGAACCACCGCCCACTCGAGCGATGACGAGCCTCGGTGGTGCGCCAGGCCCGCTCCTGAGCGCGACGACCCGGTCCCTTCCATCCGTGCCGAGAACCCCAAAGCTCTCGAGCTGCTCGGCGCCTCCCGTCTGGTCCTTGGAAAGGTAGAGGTACGGCAGCGCAGCGTCGACGCTGGTCCGAGGCTCGGGCCACGGTGCGAGGCTCGTCACGCTGCCAGACTCGAGCCCGACAACGACGGGCACGCGCCGCGCGCGCCAGACTGAGGTCATGGCGACCGCGACCTCGCCCGCCTCGCCAACGAGGAACGGCTCCTGAGGCAGCTGGTCGACGTAGAGGCCCGGGAACGGGTCGCCCGACCGCTTGGTGTCGGGGACGTCGACGACGGGGACGACGGTGCAATCCTCGTCGACGGACAGGGTCGCGGACAGCGTGGCGAGCTGCAGCGCGGCGCACGAAGCGTGCGGGCCGCCGAGCCTGTTTGACAGGTAGACGACGCGGGTCGGGCCCGACGTCGACGGGAGGACGCGGGCGGACCGCGCTGAGCGTTCCGCCGCCGAGACGGGCGTGGCGGCGACGGCGCGGTAGCCGTGCTTGTCCGCCTCCTGGTCCTCTTCCGCCGCAATCGAGAGCGCGAAGATCCGGGCACGTCGATTTGTGCAGTACACGATGCCGAGCTTGCGCCCGTCGTCGGTCGGCGCGTACCCCGTCGCGACAAGGCTCGGGCGCTCAGTGTCGGGAAGGAAGGCAGGCTGGCCGAAGACGACAGGGCCGGCAAGGTCGGGCGAGGTCAAGCGGTGCACCGAGGCCTCGGGCTTGTCCTGTCGCAGTGCAGCCTGGAACGACGACGCGGCGAGGACAACGAGGAAGAGCGTCGGCTCGCGCTTGCCCGTGAACGTCTCGCCAAAGTCGGGCTCGTAGTGAAACTTGGCGGCTGCGGGGCGCTTGGCGGCAGGGTCGGGCTTGGGGGGAGGCGCTTCGGCGGTGTAGACGAGCGAGGTCGACGAGGGATGCCATGAAGGCGGACCGAACGTCGCTGTCGGTGCACAAGGAGTCAGTGCGAGGCTGGCGTGGACAAGCGCCGGAGCTGCACCAACCGTCGAAGTACCAGTCCCCGTGCGCGTCCGAGACGTCGAGCTCGTCCTCTTTGCGGCCATCGGTCACGCGGACAACCTCGATGACCTTGCGCGCTGCCTTGCCCTCCTTGGCGGGGATCACGCGAAAGACGGCTTGCTTCGCGCCGTCCGGCGAGAGGGAGACGTGCTTGACCTCCTCAGACGCGTAGACGAGCGGGGTGGTCGCGAGAATGTTCGAGTCAGCACTGCCGAGCACTAGGCTCTGTGTCGCACTGCGCTTGGTCAAGCCGGACAGGGAGCGCTGCGACAGCGAGAGGAGGAGGGTTGCTGGCGGGAGGTGGGGGCGGGGAGAGTGAGTCAGCTCACAGCCCAGGGGCAGTGAAATGGATGGACGCACAGGTCGCCTTGTCCTCGCTTGTTGACCCCACGAAGCGCGCTCCCGTCACGGCAGGGGCCTCGAAGAGCTCGACGGCGTGGTCAAAAGCGCGAGAGATCTCGGACTCGTCGTCCTTGGGCGACACTGGGGGAACGGGTGAGCTGCTGGGCTGGATTCGAGTCATCGCGGTAGGGGCCTTGCGAGCAGTCGAACGCAGGCGAGCTGCGAGGACGGACGAGTGCGGAGTCGAGCCGCTCTCGCTCTCGGGCCGTCGGCTCCATGTCGAGACCGGTCTCTGGTGGGCTTCCCCTTTCTTGCGCTGCTTCGCTCTCTGGTCGGCTGTGGCTCCTCGACATGCTCGATGGCCCCACCCTTTGCACAGCGCGCGCGCGCAGGCCCCCCGACCACCGTGCGCTACGAGTCCCACAGCCACCCTCTTCGCCAGCTCGAGGGGCTCTCCAAAGCGAGGCGGAGCTGGTGAACAAGCGCCTGCGCGTAGACGACGCCCGCCGGGTTTAGGGCGAGGCACCCGTCCTCCTCGAGCGACTGGTAGCCCTCGATGACGCGGCCAAAGTCTGCGGACGACGGAGGGAGGGAGCGACCTGGTCAGTCCCTGCGACGTCGCGGCTTTGGCACCAGGCCGGGCGACCAGCCTGGTCTCTGTCGAAGTATCGCAACAACCTGTACAGAGAAGCCAAAGGGACGCACCGAATACAGGGAGTCCCTCTGACTGAGCAACCGCTCGCTGGACATGCCGCACTTGGTGCAAAGCCCTGTGGAGACGCAGCATAGCCGTAGCGTCAGTCAGTAATCTGGTGTGACTGTGCGAGGCTGTGCGTCAGCGACGCACCCTACGGGCATGGCGTGTGGAGGGGTCAGCCGATGTCAGCAGGGCGAGGCGGAGCCGAGGCACGCACGATTAAAACTGGGTGAGAGGTATTCGTCTCCGGGCCGATGCGACATGCGCACTACGAGGCGCGCATTGGGAAACTGGGTGCGGACGGATTGCAGCGAGCGTCGCAGCTCGAGTCCTCGGAGCTCCAGCGCTTGATGCGAGGTGGCGGCAGAGTCGTTCAGGACCTGTTTGTCAGGCCGGTGGGATGCGTCAGCGTGAGCAGAGAAGATCAGGGAGCCGAAGAGGGTAGTGTCAGGCGCAGCGAGCCGAGCAGGCGCTGCGTACGGCGGCACGTCAAAGAGAGAACGGGGCGCAGAAGCAGACTCACTCTTTCGGGGAGGCCTGTGTGGACAAAGACGACGTCTACACCTGCGGTCCCACCGTTTCCCTCGAGCGCGTCGAGCGGCAGCGAGCTGAGGTACGGTCGACGGAGGCGGGCGCTCAGGACGCGGAGGGCGGTCCCGAGTCCATCGGCGTGCGGCAGCTCGCAGCCTTTGAGTGTTGTCGGCAGGCGGCCGTCGCGGGGTGGCTCGTCGTCGAGGCCCGTGGCATGAACGGCCTCGGGAAGGAAGGTAGAGGTGCGGTGCTGGAAGATCTCGCAGAAATGGTCGAGCGCGGTGTCGTCTGTCGAGTCGCCGAGGATTAGGATTGTGGGCGGCGGTTTTCGGATTTTCTCGAGGAACTGGCTGGGATCGAGCGGTGCAGTTGAGCCGGAAGTGCCGTCAGGTCGAGGGAGCGGTTCGGCGGCAACGACCTTCAGTTGCTCTGCGTTGCGCCCCAGCCGATGCCGCGAAGGTGCGGGTGCACCGGGTAGCATCCAGTCGCGCAATAGGGGCAGGTATGTCGGGAGTGGAGGACAGGAGGCCTCGTCGAGCGGCCGCCATTGCGTGTAGAGCGCCGAAAGGTCGACGAGGAGGCGTCCAGGCTGCTCGAAAGGGTCGCACGGGGTGGTCTGCGTTCGGCTAGGCCGCGAGCTTCTGTGCAGCAACGCGCACAACCCATCAGGGGACCATCACGCAAACGAAAGATGTAGCCCGCAAGAGAAGCGTGAGGCTCACATGCGGGTCTTGACGCACCACGCCAGGAGCAGCACGACACCCAGGGCGACCCACCTGCGCGGCCTCTTTGGCTTGTGGCTGCTCCAGGGCCCCTGCGCCAGCTGACCTGACCCTTGCCTCGACGTTCGCCCACTCTCAGCGACTCGGTTTCCCCTGAGGTCGATCGACTTGGACACGGCGCTGCTGGTGCGACGGTGCATCGCCGTCGGGAGGTCGGTGGCAAGCATCTCGCTCGGAGATAGTCTAGATGGTGGATCCTAGCGGGAGGCTGGTGCGTCTAGGCGAGCGACCTGCTGGGACGAGTCTCCGGGGCCGGGGTGATGACAGTGGAGGGTCGGCTGGTGGAGGGACGCTGCTCGCAAAGGGCAGAACGGCTGTCGGGGGTCGGACAACCGCAATGAGAGGTAGCATTCAAGCAGCAAGGCGAGCCCCACATCGCCAAAGACTGAGGGTCCGTCGTGGTTCAGGGCGCAAGGGTGAGTCGCACTCGCGGAGGTCGGGCTCGCAGCTCGCGCGGAGTTCCGAAAGGGTGGCCCGGGAGAAACCCAGGTGGCGCGAGTCCAGGGACGCGGGACACTTGCTTGCACTCACGAGATCGCCAGCGTCGCGTTGGATGCCGAGCGAGCGTGTGGCAGTCCTTGGCAAGTCGACGGTCGGCGCAGGCTCGAGCGCGACTTTTTGTGCTTCGACCTCGTCGAGACCGTCCAGGGGTCGCCTTTGCTGGCAGCCACAAGCACTTCTACCCTGCGAGAGGACTGTCGAGTGCCAAAGTCGAGCGCAGCGGAGCAGTGCGGCAGCGGTGAGAGAGAACAACGCCGACGACTCGGATCCGGAGGAAGCTCTCGTCGCAGGTTGCGAGAGGCAACCCGTGCTCCACTGGCTCGAAGCCGGCTCCAGCACGGTACGGTGTGCTCCTTGCTCTTTTTCCGCAGACAGCCTTGGGCAGCACTTCCGCTCTCGCCAGCCAGGCGCCGCGCGCGCGGTGACTCGGAGAGTCCCGGCTCCGCCGTTCTTCCAAAATCTGCGTTCAACGGCAACGTCGCCCCCGTCCGTGGGCGAATGCGGACCACGGGCCTTCACAGAGCACTCGGCTCAAGAACCGCAGATGGCGGGTGCTCTCTCGTAAAACCCCCTTGCCCGCTCAGAGCGCCCGGTCCCAGGGCGACTTGCGGCCGGACTCGGCGACGCTGGGACGTGCGCTAGACGGAGGTAGTCGGGGACAGTCCTCGACAGGTTGAGAAGTGAGCGAAGGCCATCGGGGGATTGGACGAGGGCACGAGGTTGCAGTTTCTCGAAAGCTCCCCTTGCAGAGGCTCGCGCGGTTCGACGTCCCCTCCGACTCGTCCGACGTCCGTCTCGACCGTCACATGTCCTCCAGAATTACCGACGTCGTCCGTGAGGCAGCGCCTGATGGCAGAAGGGGCGCAAGCGGCGCTCGCTGGAGGTGAGCCTGAGGGCAGGCAGGTGGCGGCCATCGCGCGGCGGTACGCGTCAAAAGCAGGCAGGTTGCCGACGCTCGCGAGCTCGAGATGTGCAGCTAGGCATTACCAAGGGAGGCGGGCAAGCCAAGCAAGCCGGGCTCGACCGAGGTCCGCCCCTAAAGAAGGCGCGGTCCGTGCGGCGACCTGTTGCCCCTCGTCGGCGGCGCCGCTCGGACCGCGACTGGCACTCGTCGGGCCGTGGTGAGAAGATCGACGGCTTGCCTGTCGCGGGCTTGCGCCTTTGCGCATGACCGAGCTCGCCTGCTTTCCCGTCGACGCGGGCCTCTCTGAGGTCGACGCAGCCGGGACTTCTGTCCTCGACGACCTCGGGCACCGCTGCTCTGGAGTCTGGGACAGTCTTGTCGTCGAGCTCGATCTGTCCCGCTGCCACGAGGGCGAGGCGCGACTTCTCCGCAGTGTCGCACCTTCCGAGGGCGATCGGCGAATTTCCCGCTCGAAGGGGGGCCTCGTCCGGAGATCCGAGCGACAGGCCAGGGGTTCGCGCCTGTCCCCAACGAACGCTCGCACGCGTCTCCTGGGTCGACAGCGCGCCACTTGTCGTCTCTCTGTGTCGAGCCCAAGATGGTGCGACCGTCCTCGTCCCACTACGCGCCCGTGGGCGGTCATGCTTCGCCCGCCGTCGGCCGCCGCCCGTCGCCCTTCTCAAGCCGCCGTGTCCACCCCGCCCTCCTCGTCCTCTTCCTCGTCGCCGCCGCTCTCTTCCTCGTCCCGCACTACAGCCTGTCAGACACTGTCGACGGCTCAACGGCAGAGCAGAATGCCCAGGCTTCGACGCCGACCCGGTGGGGGCGCATCGGAGAACTCGTCGGCGCTCTGGGCGTCCTGCGCGACGCACAACCGGCAGCCGTCGCGCCCAAGCCCCGGTGGCCAGAGTGCCTGCGGCGACGTCAGCTGAGTCGCGAGGATCACAAGCACCGCGTCGCGTTCCTCTTTATGGTGCACACCGCCGAGACGCTCGAGGGAGCTCGCCAGACGGTCGAGACGCTGTGGGACGAGGACGACCTGTTTGTCGTACACGCCGACAAGAAGATGAACGAGACGGTCGTCCAACAGTACCGCCAGAGCATGACGGTGTGCGGCAACGTCGAGTTCGTCTCGGACGACGACCGCGTCGACGTCAGGTGGGGCAAGTTCGTGCGTTGGCCTTGCTCTCCCCGCCCTTGTCTGCCCTGCGCCGAGCTGACTATCCTATCACCCTGCCACCCCGCGCAGAGCGAAGTCGAGGCCGAGATCGCCCTCGTCAAGCACGCCCTGCGGAGCGACGTGCCCTGGAGCAAGACGGTCCTCCTCGACGGCACCTCGTGGCCGCGCCTCAACGCCAAGAAGCGGCAGACGTGGCTGTCGTTGTGGGACTCTGCCCTTGAGAACAACGGCACCGGGCCCGCTCCCGTCCCCGTGTGCACGCCCGAGTGCGGTCGCCCCGTCAACAAGCGCGGGTGGGGCGTGACGTGCGGCGACTGCCGCCGCGGGCCCGCTCGTTGCGCCGACGACGAGTGCAAGACGCTCGACTTGACGCCTGGGGGAGCCCACGTCCGCAAGGACCACCAGTGGTTCCTCCTCACGCGCGACATGGCCGAGTACGCCGTCGCCGGGCCCGACTTTGACGAGTGGGCGGCGTACTTCACCCGTGTGCACGCGTCCAGCGAGCACTACTTTGTCACGCTCCAGTACGCCCAGTACCCCACGCTCGGCAAGCTCCCACCCCCGGTCTACGTCGACTGGGCTCGACCGTGCAAGACGCACCCGTCGACCAACGGCGCCCACCCGTGCGAGCTCGGCATCCGCGACCTCGACTCTATCCGTCGTGGCGATGGCCTCTTTGCGCGCAAGATCCGCATGAACGAGACGGCTCTCAAGACTGCGCTCATCAACGGCGAGGAGGCGGCTGTCGACCTGTCCCGTCCCCTCGACTCGGCAGCCTTCCTGGACTAGACTCGGCGCGTGCCCCTCTTTCTCTTCCTCTCTCTGTCGTATCGTGTAGCGTATGGGGCGGTACTAGAGTTGTATAGGGTGTCTGTCAACGGATTCAGTCCTGCGTCCGCGCGCATCTGCAGCAGACCTCGAGAGCTCTGCCTCGCAGCTCTCAAACAAATCTCTCGACCGCGTGCAGCCGGATAACGGCATGCCATGCGATAGTACCGAGTCCTCTATCTCCGGCAGCCCTTTCCCCCGGGCCCTACGAGTCCCACAGCCACCCTCTTCGCCAGCTCGAGGGGCTCTCGAGCGCTAGGCGGAGCTGGTGAACTAGCGCCTGCGCGTAGACGACGCCTGCCGGGTTCAGTGCAAGGTGACCGTCCTCCTCGAGTGACTGGTAGCCTTCGATGACGCGGCCAAAGTCTGCGGACGAGGGGCGCGACGACGGCTGTCAGTCCGTGCACAGTCCCCGCCAATGTCGGCGCCACAAGGAGCGAGGGAGAGAGTTGCTGCGGCGGGTCTGCACAGACAGGAGGCACGGTGAGGGAGAGAGGGCACGCACCGAAGACAGCGACGCCCGTCTCGTGAGCCGTCTCGCGCTGGAGGTGCCGCAGCGCATGAAGGTGTCTGCAGAGACAGTAAGAGGAATGTGTTAGTCCGCTGGCAAGACTTGCACGATGTGACGAGACGAGACGAGACGGGTGCGCACACTGGTAAAGACAAGGCGCAACGCGCGGGATGGTCAGCCAAGCCCACCAGAGAGGCAAAAGCGAGCGACGCACGATTGGTCGCCGACTCGCCGACAGCGTCGCGCGCGCGATAGGGCAGGCGCAACACGATGCGAGCATGAGGGAAGAGCTCCCTGACCTCCTGAAGGGAACGCCGCAGGTCGCTGCCCCACCGCTCGAGCTGCTGCGGCAAGAGCGAGAAGGAGGTCGAGGTCTTCTCGCGCTTGCCTGGTGCTTCGAGCAGAGGCTGTAGGGAGGGCAGTCCGTCGGAGTGCGCGGGGGTGAGGACGCGGGATGTGACCGAGTCAGCGGCGCCCTGGGCGAGAGCAAAGAGAGGAGCATGCCACGCACAGCTTCCAGCGCGCCACTGTGCACCATGACCACGTCGACGCCTACTGCGCCTCCGAGCTCCTCGAGAGCAGACAGCGGCAGTGCGGCCAAGCGTGAGCCACCGAAGGGGGCGCCGAGCACCCGCAAGGCAGTCTCTCGCCCGTCGGCGCGCGCCAGCTCGCAGCGACGCAACGCCGGTTTGCGTCGGCTCTGACCCGCCGCGAGGTCCCCCTCCGAGGCGTAGAGGAGGTCGTCGAGGCGCGAGTCGCTCGAGCCGGCGCCTCGAGGAGGCGAAGGGAATGTCGCGGTGCGTTGCTGGAAGATTGAGCAAATCTGGTCGAGGCCATCATCGTCGGTTGCGTCGCCGAGCACAAGGACTGTCGGCGGGCGCTTCCGGGAGCGCTCGAGAAAGGCGAGCGGGTCGACAGAGGCGTTCGGGTCTGGAGCGTTGTCGAGTGGAGGGAGCGGTTCCGAGGCGACGAGCTGCAGCTGCTTCGGGCTGCGCCCTTGTCGGGGTTCGGGGGCATCGCCGAGGACGAGTTGATGCAGCGCGGGGAGGTAGGGTGGCAGTGGTGGACAGGCGTCATCGTCGAGCGGCCGCCATTGCGTGTGAAGCGCCGACAGGTCGACGAGGAGGCGTCCCGGCTGCTCGAACGCGTCGCACGGCACCGGACCTCGACGACGGATACCACTGCGTGGCGAGAACCTACGTCAGCTCGTCGCGCGAGGGCGACGGGAGGAGAGCCGCCCGGGAGGAGAGAGGTTGGAAGGGGTTCGCTCACCTCTGGGTCACGGCGCACCACCCGAGGAACAGCAAGACGACACCCAGCGCCACCACACTATGCCGTCCGCCCTTGCGCCCACTCCACTGCGCAGACAACTGCGACCCCGCCCTCGACGCGACGTTCCGGCCGCGCAGGCGGTGCAGGCCCGCGGCGAACGACGAGGCAGTCATTTCGGCTGTCGGGAGCGCGATCGAGATGTCGCGTCGGCGGCCGTAGTCGCTGTGTTGAGGCGTCGGAGCCTGCTGGAGTGACGTGCGTTGTGACATTCAGCTCCAGAGGCCGGCAGTGATGGGCGAGATGAGGTGCCTCGGCACGCGACAGGGGAGGCGGAGAGGGCGTGTGGGCGTGCCGGCTCGCGTGGCGTTGTGGGTGCAGTATGCACGGGTTGAGCAGCGCCGGTCACACTTCGCGGGATAGAGGAGTCGCGGCGGCACGGCTTGCGGACTTGAATCACCCCGGGCAGGCCTCACCTCGAGCGGCGACGCCCCGCGACTCTCAATGCAAAGTGATCGCTTTGCGAGCTAGACGCGCGTTCCATCATGCTACGAGAAGGAAGAAGCTGCGCGACAGCCAAACACAAGCACGCGCGCGACCCACAAGAACGGTGAGCGTTGCCACGGCCGCCGGTGCGCGCGCGGCGACGGCGACGCCAGACTGAGCAAGGGAGCTTCGTGGGAAAGAGGAGTACTCAAAAAAAAGCTGCCCGACCAACTATCAAGTCGATAGGCTCAAGGACGTCGCGCAAGGACGCGACAGCGAGGGGAAGAGCGAGGCGGACAGTGCGCAGCGCAGCCACTTCGCGTCAAAGCCACGCACCACCTGACGATACAGGGCACGGCTTTACATACTTGAGCCACGAGCAGCTATCCCTGCGAGTTAATATGCCGGCGGAGGGCGTCGAGCCACACTGCACGTAGAAGAAAGAAAGAACGAGAGAGTCGTGAGCAGGGCCGCCGCACGAGCAGCATGCAGAAGGACGACTCACTGTTCGAGTACACCCAGTTGCCCGGCAGCGGGTTCGGGTGAACCCCGTCCTTGCTGCCGTGGAACTGCTGCCCGTCAAACACCTTGCCCCACTCGAGCACCTTGACGCGCCTCGCGAGCCCGAGACTCTGCACCTCGTCGCGCGTGCGGTTCGTGTCCCACGTCGGACCGAGCGTCGGGACGACCTCCTTGATCCAGCGGGCCCAACCTGAGCGCGTCTCGGCCGCGACCGACTCTTGCTGCAGGAGCCTGATGACCTCGACGGCGACGTCGTCCTGCGCCTTGACCTTGGCGACCGGCCAGCGGTTCTCGCCGTAGACCGTGTGCAGTCGGCCTGGCGAGCGGAGCGAATGACGAGTTCCAAGTCAGTGCCACCAGCGAATGGGAGGTCGTCCGACAGAGGAAGGGCGAGACGCACGCCACACGAGCTTGGTCGTCCCCTTGGCGCCGCCCCACGCTTTTCCAATGTGCACGAGCACCTCCTGCACGCGCCGCTCCCACCAGTCCTGCCTCTCCCTCGTCGGCGGCGCCCACATGCCGAGGTTCCGCGTCCACTCGCCCTCCGGTAGCGGCAATTCCTGCGGGTACCGCATCAGGTTCCAGAACGTTGGCGTCGTAACGAAGAGGTCTGGCGCTGCCGAGATGGGGTACGAAGTGTCGACGTCGAGTGCTGCGGACGGGTCATCGGCGGCGGCGAGGGCGGCGTCTCGCTCGGCGCGGCGTCGGGCGGCGAGGTTGTCGAGGAGAGGGACGACGAACGTGTTAAACCGACCCTCAAAGTCACCAGGCGGCAGGAAGTGGTGGTGCCGCGTCAAGGGCTCGTCTTCGGGAAACAGGCCGAACTGGAACACGTTGACGAGGTGGAAGTCGTACCGCGCCAGGCGGCAGATGTGCGGCACGCCCATCTCGCTGGCGGGCCAGTCGGTCGTGTTCCGGTGCGAGCGGTCTATGCTCGGGATGGCGATCAGCTGACCGCACACTGGGGGGAGTAGAGGAGGCAAGGCGAAAGAACTCACAGCCTTCGGGAGCGTGCTCACGGCCTTGGGGCAGAGCAGGCATGAGCGGGTGATCCCGCCACACCGTCTCGACCTCGCCGCCGAAAAAGTCACAGATATGGACGAGCGCACTGCGTGTCTCAAAGAAGAGCGGCGGGTCAGCCGGGCTCGCACGAGAGAGCGGCAAGAGGGACGAGACGAAGGCGCACAAGCGGTCCACCGAGTCGCCAAAGAAGGCGACGACGCGGCCCCTCATGAACTCGAGTTCGGGGACAGCCACGTCTGAAAAGGCGAGCGGGGTCATGTAGTCGCGCACTTGGCACGGCGACAGGGCCGGCTCCCAGTAGTTGGCTGAGTGGTTGGCGTAGTCGAACCGGAGCACGCCGGGAAGGTCGTACGCGTCGCACTCGTCGGCCTGTTGCGCGAGACCGACGGCCTTCTTGTCCGCCTCGACGATGACAGAGGAAGACCGTGGCTCGAATGCGAGGAGGAGGACGGCGACGGCCAGGAAGGCCGTCGCGACCCGCTCGACGATGCGGCACCTCCGTTCCCTCGCCGCGGTGGGGGCGCACCGAGGGTCCGGCCCACTTGGGCGACGCGCCGCCCAGCTCTGCGAGCTCGACCGAGTCGAGGTCCGAGTCGTCCTCGGCGCTCATCAGCGGTTCAGACTTGTCGTCGTGAGGCATGGCGAGGAACAGGATGAGACGGGCGTGCCAGAGGGTGACCGGGCCGCGGGGCGCAGAGTGGAGCGACGCCGGGGAGTGAGGCCTGTGGTGCAGGCTGGCGCGACTTGACACCGGCCGCAGCTGTGAGCACAGAAGCAAGAGGACAACGAGGAAGGCAATCAGCGACCTGCACAGGCGCGACACACCACTACGTGACGCGCACGCGTCAAGTGCGGGCCGGGACGCACGGCGAGCTCTCAGAGGGAACCTCGTCGCTGTCGTCGTTCTTCCCGGCCGGTCGGGTCACAAATGCGCATACAGAAGACGGCTCATTCCACTCGCTCGTGTATCATGCCGCTGCGCATGATAGGAGCGGGCGGTGCGAGCGAAGCGTAGAGAGGAGCACGGCGACAGGCCTGTCCACGAGGCCGCACAGCAAGCAATGCGACGCGCCCACCCACTTCGTACGGAGTAGGCTCGGTGGAGAGTGTGAGATGGCTCGGTGACTGGCTGCCTTGCGCTGGACGACATGGAGGTCGACCTCGGAGGCCGCACCAGGGCCGGCTCGAACGGTTCCGCCGACGTGAGCGCTCGAGGTTGCGCGCGCCCGCCGGTCCGGGTCGTCGAGAGTGCGGCCGCTGTGCTGCACCGAGAAGCCGCTTGCCCTGCCTGGCCAGGCGTCGAGAACCCTCATCTACCCCCGGGGGCGAGCTCGAGTGGGACGAGGGCACCGAGAGCGGGAGGAGCACGAGGGCGCGCCTGTCTGGGGGGAATTGGCAGAGTGGCACAGGCGACGGAGAGCACAAGCAGGTCGAGTAAAGCCGATGGAGCGCGACGGGCGGAGAGTGCGGCGTGCCATGCCATGCTCCGCCTCCCTCGCGCCCTTCCTTTCTTCCTCGTCCACACGCGCCACCCTCCTCGCCCACCATGGCACGTACAGACCCTCTCTGAGTCACTAGGAAGCACAGCACTGACCCTTTGGCAACAGCGTCCCATCATGCTGTCCGGCCACGAGCGCGCCCTCACCCGTCAGTCCTCTCTCCGGCTCTCCCATCTCCACCGTGGCACCCGTCACCCCCGACAGCTCTGGGGGGTTGTTCGAAGCCTCTTAGAGCTTGTTTGAACTCCCCAAGAGACAGCCTACCCATCCTGTGCCCCCGAGCGCGAGCTGACGCATCCCCCCCTCCTCCCATCCTCCCTCCCCCTCCGTCTCGCCTCGACGCTCGCCCGCTTCGCCATGCCTCTCACCCACTCGCAGAGGTCGTCTACAACTCTGAGGGCGACCTCCTCTTCACGTGCTCCAAGGACCACGTCGTCAACGTCTGGCGGTCCCACAACGGCGAGCGCGTCGGGACCTACGACGGCCACAACGGCACCGTCTGGACCGTCGACGTCGACAGTGCGTCCAGCTCTCCCTTCGCCATGCAGGCTGTCAGAGGTCGGGTAGTGGCGGAAACGGAGTCGCGGCAGGGCGGACCGCTGACACAGCTTCGTCTCCCCTCAGCCACCTCGACCTTCCTCGTCACCGGTTCGGCCGACAACATGATGAAGCTGTGGGACGTCAAGACGGGCGAGTGCCTGTACACGTGGGAGTTCCCGACCGCCGTCAAGCGCGTCGCGTGGAGCGAGGACGACCAGCGCGTCCTGGCCGTCACCGAGAAGCGCATGGGCTTCCCCGGCGGCGTGTCCGTCTTTGCCATCAACCGCGACGAGCCCAAGAACCGTGCGTGGTGCTCGTGACCCTGTCGTCGACTGGCGGCGTGGATGCACTCACACTGACCCCCCGCCCGTGTCGCCCGCAGAGTCGAAGGAGCCCCAGTTCACCATCAAGCCGACGGGGTCCAAGGCGACGGTCGCGGCGTGGTGCGGGCTCGACGAGTTCATCGTGACGGCGCACGAGGACGGCACGCTCAACCTGTGGGACACGGTGCGTCCTCGCCTGCTCCTCTTTCGAGTCTTCCTCCGAGAGTGGCTCCTGACACGACACGCCGCACTGCAGGAGGAGGGTCTGCTGTTCTTTGACAAGGAGGAGAGGGGACACACTGGCGTCATCACCGACCTGCAGATGTCGCCGGACGGCACCTACTTTGTCACCTCGTCCAAGGACAAGTCGGCAAAGGTGCGCGCCTTCCTCCTCCTTCCCCTCCCTGCCCGCTTTAGCTACTGGACTAGCGCGCTGACCGGGACACCTGCTCCGAACGCACTCAGATCTGGTCTGTCGGCCCGCACAAGAACGCGCACGGCGAGGAGGAGTACCTGACGCTCATCAAGACCTACACGGGCGAGCCGCCGCTCAACTCTGCGGCGATCGTCCCGGGCAAGCCTTACGTGCGTGTCCTTTTCCCCATTCCCGCCTTCCGCCTCACCTCCGCTCACACGTCGAGTTGCGCGTCTTCAGGTCGTCATGGGCGGAGGTCAGGAGGCGATGAACGTGACGACGACGGGCGCACGGCAGGGACACTTTGAGGTCCGCTTCTTCCACCGCATCTTTGAGGAGGAGGTCTCGCGCGTCAAGGGTGGGTTCGGCCCGTGCAACAGCATCGCGGCGCACCCGCAGGGCAAGGGCTACGCGATCGGCGGTGAGGACGGCTGTGAGTCGTTCGCTTCCTTTCTTGCTCCCCTCTCGAGCGTTACTGACGCTTTCGTGCTCACCCGCCCGCCCGCCCGCCCGCGCTCGCAGACGTGCGCGTGCACGAGTTTGACAAGTCGTGGTTTGACGCGAGGCCGTACGGCCCTCTCGAGCCCGAGGTGGACTAGACGCGCGGAGGAGGACGGGGTTGACTGGGGTGGTGGTGGTTGTCCGTCTGCGCACCTGCATTGTGCTTGTAACCTTCTCTCTCTCTCCTTACTACTGATGTACGCGAGAGAGTCAGCGGAACCACGGGAGGGAAGGGGCCACGGCGCTGTCTTGTTCGTCAGACGAGACGCCCTCTCTCGAGAGTCGCGAGCTGATCCTCCTCTCGCACCCCTTCACACCTCTGCGCTGCTCTTGCTACCGTCTGGCCCATAAAGTCACCAGTCCACGAGACCTGCACGCCCACGCTTCGCCGACACAGGCCCACCACCGCTCGCCCACTCTCGACTCTCCCCCACCAGCGCTCCAGTGATGAGCGCCCCGTCGCCAGAAGGCGGCCTCGCGCCGCCCGGCGCCCTGTTCGCACAGCGCGCCAAGAACCGCAACAAGAAGGGCCTCGCACTCGGGTCCGAAGCCGTCAAGCCCGGCACGCTCGCCGGGAGCGACGCCTCGGACCTGCTCCTCAAGGCGCCCGCACCGCCTGTCCCCTCGCGACCACAGCCCATCCAGGTCGCCGGTTCGAGCAGGAGCAACCGCACGAGTGTCGTCAGCCTCGACTCGAACGAGGGCGTGTCGCCCTTGCTCCCGACGACGCCGAGCCTGTCCAGCTCGAGCACGTCGACGAGCTCGCGCAGTTACCACAACCGGCTCAGCGAGCAGCTCGCGACGCTCGAGCTCGGCGTAGAGTTCAAGCTCGACTTGCGCAACGAGGACCTCGAGGTGCTCGAGGAGCTCGGGTGCGGCAACGGCGGCACCGTCAGTCGAGCCCTGCACGTCCCGACAAAGGTTGTCATGGCAAAGAAGGTGCGCTTCCCTTTCTGTCTTCTGTTCATGTTCTGAGTGAAGCTGACGCCGAAAGAGTGCGACATCCCACGCAGGTGGTCCACATTGCGACGAGCGACACGACGCGCAAGCAGATCCTGCGCGAGCTCCAGATCATGCACGACTGCTCGTCGCCCTACATCGTCTCGTTCTACGGCGCCTACCTCCAAGACCCACACATCTGCATGTGCATGGAGTTCATGGACAAAGGGTGCGGCTCTCGCCGCTGCTGCTGCTGCTCGCTCCCTCGACCTCGACGGGGCTGACCACCTGCTCGCACGCAGCTCGCTCGACAACATCTACAAGAAGGTGGGACCTATCCCTGAACCCATCCTCGGCAAGATCGCTCTCGCCGTCGTCTCGGGCTTGACGTACCTCTACGAGGTGCACAAGATCATGCACCGCGGTGCGTCCTCGACGCGTGCCTCCTTTCTCGCACACGCGCAACTCGCTTTCTCACTGTCGAGTTCCCCCGCAGACGTCAAGCCGAGCAATATCCTCCTCAACTCGGCAGGGCAGATCAAGATCTGCGACTTTGGCGTCTCGGGCGAGCTCATCAACAGCGTCGCCGACACGTTTGTCGGCACGAGCACCTACATGAGCGTGAGTGGCGGTGGCTCGAATCCCTCTGTCCCGCAGCACGGAGAGCTTACTCTAGGCGACGTGGCAGCCGGAGCGCATCTCGGGCGACCCGTACAGCGTCAAGTCGGATGTCTGGTCACTCGGCATTTCGCTGGTCGAGCTCGCCATCGGCCGCTTCCCCTTCTCGTCCGAGGACGACACGCCGTCGTCCGACGAGGAAGAGGCGTTCGTACGGCTGTCGCTCGCGGGCGTCGACGAAGAAGGCGGCGAGTCGACCTTCAGCGGCGGCGACGCGGGCACCATCGGCGACGACACGCTCAGCCCGGCCAAGCCCGACAAGAAGCGCGAGAGCATCATGCTCGCCGAGCGGCAGCGCGCCGCCAAGCGCGAGTCACTCCGCACGCGCAAGCACTCTGGCGGTGGCGCGCGCAAGGCGACGGGCGTGTCGCTCGCCGGGAGCGGGCACCAAATGTCGATCCTCGAGCTCCTGCAGTACATCGTCAACGAGCCGGCGCCCCGCCTCCCCGCGGGCAGGTTCTCGCCCGCGTGCGAGCAGTTTGTCGACGCGACGCTGCGCAAGGAGCCGGTGGGGTGGAATGTCAAGAAGAAGGGGCCGCTGCCGAAGGAGGTGGCGAGGCCGACGCCGAAGGAGCTGCTCGTGCGTCTCGCCCTCTCCTTCGTCCCGCATCTCTTCTCTATGTGCTGCTGGCTGACACGCCGGTCGTGCGCTCTCCACAGGAGTACCCGTGGATGCAGCAGGCTGCGGCGACCGACGTCGACGTCGAGGCGTTCGCGCGGTCGATTCCCTAGGCGCACACGCTGAGCGTGGTCGCTCGTAACTCGATTCCTCCTATGCTCCTCGTCACCTCGCACCCGCCCGCCTCGCCCCGCCTTTTGCAACTCCTCTCGCCCTGCCCTGTACCCACTCACGACTCTTGTCGACCCCCTTCCGCACCACCCATACCCACCTTCTCCTCGTCCCCCCTCGAGTCGCGACGGGTCCTCGCTGTGCGAGCCCGTTGCTTGCAACCACGACCATTCCAGCCGTGTCCTTGTCCGAGCCTGGGGAGAGAGAGTAGCGAAGCCTCGTCTGACGCCGACCCCCACTTCAACTTCGAACCGCGACTCGCCAGCGCTCGGTCTCTCCTGACCTCTCTCGCCCTCCGTTGCCGACATGCCTGACCTGGCGTGGCTGGGTCTGTCTGCACAGATTCGACCCTCTGCGCTCGTGGCACTCTTCTCCAACGCTCTCCTCGCCGTGTCGCACCTCGTCCTCATCAATACCATCTCGCCTTTTGTCCTCTCCACCCTCCTCCACGTCCCTTCGGAGCGTACGGGGACCATCACGGGGCGCCTGCTCCTCGCCGACGAGCTCACCGCACTCGCGCTGTACCTCCCCGCCGGAGCTGTCGGCGACAGCCTCGGCGTCAAGTGGGTCGCAGCAGTCGGGCACGCGCTCGTCGCCTGCGCCTTCGTCGCGTATGCCAAGGCGGGCAGTGTCGGTCAGCTCATTGCGGCGAGGGTCCTCTTCGCGGTGCGTCCCCCTCCGTTCTGTCATCTCCTCCTGGCGGGTCCCCCACACGATGGCATGACGCGCCTGACCTCGGACCTCGTCTCTGCAGATGGGCGGCGGCGCTCTCGTGACCACCCTCAGCTCCATCATGGCCTCGATGACTGCCGTGCCGGAACATGGTCCTGCGGGTGCGCACGAGGACCCCGCCGCCGCCGGCGACGAGGCGGACGAGCGGAGCGGCCTTCTCGGCGGTTCCTCCGCCAGGCGAGGGTCGACAGGCTCCACGATTAGCCTGAGGAGGCACGAACCGGCGCGGTTGGCAGGCTTCCTCGGGTTTGCGAGCGGGATGGGCGCACTGCTCGCTGGTGCGCCCCGGTTTCTCCTTCTCTTCCTTTTTCCTCTACATAGGCGAGCTGACGCCCCACCCGCCCAGTCTTTGGCTTTCTCCGCCTTCCAACTTTCCTCGCGGGCCTCTCGCCGCAGTCCGACTCGTCCGAAGCTCTCGAGCAGGCTTTGCGGCAAACGCTGTACCTCGCCGCGGGTGTCGCTGCGCTCGAGGGCGTTTTCCTCGCGTCGGTGCTGCCCGGGCGAGGGGCTCGGTCCCCGGCAAGGGAGGAGACATGTGAGCGCGCTGGCGTGCTCCCGCGGCTTAGAAGAGGGGCGGGCAAACTCGTCGAGGGGTTCAGGCTCGTGGGGGTCTCGGGAGACGTCGCGCTCGCTTGTGCGGCAAGCTTTGCGGTGAGTCGTGCCGAGTCTACTTCGAGGGGACAGTGACTGATTGATAGGTTGTTCGCATGCAGAGTCGGGCACAGGCTATCGTTGTAACCGCGTTTCTCCCGCTTGCCGTCAACCGCGTGCGTCGGCCCTCGTTCTTCTCTGCGGTCCTCGCGATTCACCCCCTCCTCGCAGTACTTCCTCGACCACGACCTCTGCGGGCCAGCCCCCTTCGCCAGCCCGCCATCGCGCGACTCGTGTCGGCAAGCCTTTGTGCTGTCATCGATCCTGACCGGCGTCGTGCAGCTCCTGTCCCTCCTCCTCTCGCCGCTGGTCGGCGTCGTCTCCTCATCGCCTCGCCTCTCGTCATCGCACCCGCAGGCCCTCGCGCTCGCGCTGGCCTTTGTCCTCGGCGCAGCGAGCTTCCTCGGGTTCGCCCTCTTGCCGCACGACGGCGACCCGCGGGCGGGCGTCTCGTGGCTGTACGTCGTCGGCGTCGGCGTCGCTCAGGCCGCGGGGACGGTCTTGTCCCTCGCGCTGGTCACGACAGGGCGGTGCACGGTCGTCGCCAAGGAGGGACGCGAAGTCGCGGGCGCCCTCAGCGGGGCTTACGGGCTGAGTGGAGGTGGGCCGCACTGGTCCCTCGCTGGTCTCCTCTCGCCGCCGTGCAGAAGCTGACGTTGACCCCGCTCAGGACTCGGCATCCTCGCCATCGGGTCAGGGGCAGGGTTCCTCTTTGACCGCTTCCACGGCGCGCCCTTTGTCGCTATTGCCGTGGTGGACGCGGTGGTCGCGGCGGGTGCAGCTGTGCTGTGGCTGCGAGCAGACAATGTGGTCGACGACGTGTAGCATAGCATAGATTCGGGGGACAGACACAGTGCCAGAGCCACCGTTGACAGGACATTGACATCGCGTGCAGCCGGGCGCGGGGAGCCGCGAGCGTCGCGAAGGTTGCGTGCGCTTGACGAGGGTTGCCAGAAGCGGCAGGCGGAGGAAATTAAACCGCGGGGGGCTCCCGACACCTCGACCGCATGCCACACTCTCTCTCGCTCCTCTTTCCTCCCACAAGCCGCTGCTTCGCTCCACTCCACTGTACACTCGAACACTCGACTGCATTGAGGCTGCGCCGGAGCTGCCGCCATGGCTTCCCGCCGCTCGTGCGTCCTCCCATTCCCTTCCCCCACCTCTCCTCTCCCCTCCGACCCGCCTCCTCACCAAACGCGCTCACTTGCTGACATTCTGACACCTCGCCCAGCTCTTTCGCACTCGAGGACGAAGAGCTACCGATGCTGCCCCCACTGCCAGAGAAGGAGCCCATCTGGCGTCGCGCCAACGTCCACCTGTCGCCCACCGTCGAGCCCAAAGGCCGCTACGCCCCGCTCGAGCAGCAAGAGCGACTCGCGCGTCCGAGACCAAAGAGCTACCTTGAGCTGGAGATGGAGGCGGAACAAAGCGGACGAAACGGAGGGCGACAGTCGCGCGCGGGGTCGCCTCTGCCAGAGCTGCCGCCGGTTGCTCGTCGCAGGAGACCAGTCGCGGCGTGCTGCTGGCTGCTGAGCGCTCTGCTCGTCGGGGCGGCTGCCGCGTCCCTCTACCGCGTGCGCCTTGTTCCGCTTGGACCGCGTGGTCCTCGCTCGAGCTGACCGCTTCTTGTCCCCTCCAGCACGGCGCACCCTCCCTCCTCCTTCGACCTCAGCCCGTCTGTCCCGATCCTCGACTCGCCGTTCCCCCGTCGCTGGACGACCCGCGGCATCGCAGCAAGCGCATCGACCTCCCCTCCGCCTCTCCCGACTTCTCCCTCTCGCTCGTCCACGACACGCGCACGTGCAACGCCTTCGAGCTCACCATCATCCGCACGGGCGAAACACGGTGCGCCCAGATGGAGAGTGAAGTCGAGCCGTCGAAGGATCCGGAACTGAGCGCATGGATCCGGGACCGCCTCGGACCGGACACGTTCAACGTCCAGCTGGATGGCGCGGAGAGGAGGGCCGAGATGGTGCCGACAGAGTACCTGGGAGGGTGCGAGTACCTCTTTCGCTTCCGCCTCAACAACGCCGGGCGCTTGTGGCTCAACGTCTCGCTGCTTTACGAGGTGCGCGCTCCTGGGGGTGCCTTCCTGCGTCAGCCGCTTCGAGAGCTGACTTCCCCTCTCCATGCACAGGACTACGAAGGCTTCAAGGAGATCGAGGCGGAGCGTGGCTCCCGCCCGCGCCCGAGGCTGCTCATGCAGCGCCTCGTACCCCAACCCCTCGAGCTCAACCTGTGCTCCGACGCCTGCATCCCGTACGTCCCGCCACGTCTCGGCGAGCCAGAGACGCAGCCGTACGGCCTACCGACGTCCGCCGAGACCACGGACGCCCTCCTCGCCGCTCGTCCTGACTGCTGGACGCTCGACCCCCTGCGCACCCCGCTCGGCCACTGGGTCCCGAGCAACCCGCACGACCTCGTCTACCCTCCACTGCCCGTCCCCGTCAAGCACTCGCGCCCCATGGCCGGGCTGTACTCGTTCGTCCCCTCGTCCTGCACGTGGGACCACGACGGTCTGCGCTTCCGGGACCACTCGAGCTGCGTCGAGCGGGAGCACGCCGCCTTCTTCCTTGGCGACAGTCATGCCCGCGGGGTCTATGACGTGGTCAAGCATCGGCTGGGAGGGAACGACTCGGTCGAAGACAAGAGCATGAAGGCCGACTCGAAGCGCGGCAAGGTCGACAACCTGTACCTCGTGCGTCCTCCTGTCGCTTCAGCTTATTCAGAGCCATTCGCTCACTGAATGGCTGCTGCAGGAGTTTCGCTGGGACCCCTTCCTCGAGGCCGACGTCAGCTGCGAGACCATCGTCAACTTTGACTCCTTCACCGTCTCGACCGTGCGCTGTTTTCCATCACGCGTCGCCCCGTCTGGTGATCTGCGGACTGACCCCTCCCAGGGGCGCCCCAACAGGGCTCTCACGACGCATGCTGGAACTGCCCCCCGACGGCCTCGTGGTTGTCCTCGCTGGACAACTTCTTCGCCACCTGGCCCGAGCGAGTCGCCGCCTGCCACGCCGACGCACCGAACCCCTCGGACTCGACACGCCGGCGCACCCCCAAACAGCCGCGCTACTTCTTCCTCAACGTCCCTTCGACGCACCCGCAACTGCACAACCACGACTGCCGCACGGGGCCCAGGATGCACTACTGGAATGTCCAGGCGGCGGAGGCGGCGCTCGAGCGAGGGTGGGAGGTCGTGGACGTCGAGGCGTACACAAAGGCTGGGCAGATAGACTCGAGGTACGGAGACGGGATCCACTGTGCGTTCCCTTCTCCTCTCGCCCCTTTTCCACCTCGCGCGTGCTTGTCGCCGCTGAGACTGAACGCTCTGACCCCTCGCTATCGCAGACCTCGGACTAGATGCGGCAGAGCCGGTCGCCGACGACTTTCTCAGCCGCCTTGGCATCTGCGGCAAGGGCGGCGCACATCGTAGAGCTTCGGGAGAGTGGGCCGGTGCATAGACGTCGACGGCCTGGCCCCGCCCCCCTCTCCTAACTGACGATGAGCAAGGACAGGTAAGCAAATTGCGCTGAGAGATGCGAGCGAGGAATTGCGGATGATGGAGTGCTCTATGCTGCCTCCTCTCCTTCCCTTGACCCCCCTTCTCTCTCTCCCGAGGCGCCCGCCCGCCTTCTATATCCGCCCGCCGAACCACCCTCCTCCCTTCTTCTTGTCCTCGGCCTGCTCCGGCGCAGGTACCAGGTCCGGCACGCCCTCGCCTCGCCGCGGGTCGTCCTGGTCCAGCTCGCGCCGCATCTCCTGCCCCAGCGGGCCAACCCGGATCCCGCCTTTGTTGCCCCCCGGCCGCTCGTCCGCCGAGTCCATCTTGGACAGCTTGGCCGCACGGCGGGCCTTGATCTCCGAGACGAGGGCGTTCATGCGCGCGGCTTCGGCCGTCTGGCGTGCGCGGCAGGTCTCCCTGTGGTGCGCGAGGCGGCGACGGTTGCGGAGGCGATGGCGAGGCGAGGCGAGCGAGCGAGCAAAGAGGGCGTGTGGTGCCCCAGAGATAAACGAATGGGGGAACGAGAAGGGTATGCGGGAAGGGAGGGTCCGCCAGTGAGAGCGCGAGAGGGGAGAGGGGGGGGTCAGGGCGGCAATATCAGCCTCGCATCCCGATGCTCGCGCACGTCCGCCTGGATGGAAGACAGCAAACGCACCATGCTCCCAAGCTGCCGACGCCCCAAGCCCCGACCGCCCAGTTGGCGGCAGCGCCCACCTCGGCCCACCTCCCCGCGCCGCCTCCCCCACCCATCAGCGTCCCCCTCCGCGCCGTGCGGCTGAAGACAAACCGCAGGCACCCGACGCTGACGCCCGCGACGATGCCAAACAGGAGAGAGTACCGCGCGCAGGGCATGTTGGGCAGGCGCTGCAGGTCTTCGAGGGGGCGGATCGTCTTGGCGGCGTCGAGGACTGAGGGCCTCTGTGCGGGTGCGGAGCCATCGAGGGGGGCTGGAGGTGCGTCGCCTGGTGCCGAGGCGCTCGCTGGTGGCGAGGGCAAGGCTGGGGACGACATTTGGGATCTCGGAGGGAGGAGGAGGCGGTGCGGCGAGCGAGGTGCACGCGGATCGGCGCGAGAGAGAGAGGATGTGGCGGTGCGAAGCCTTGGTACGAGTCTAGTGGAGGACTGCCAGCTGGTCGCAAAGCGGCAGGGAGGAGTGGGTGGGATGGAGAAGAGCTCATCTCCTCGAGACGACGGCGGCACTGGCGGGGGCGACCGGCGGCAACGGCTCAAAATGCGAGACTCGCCACAGACACGCTCAGGATCAAGCCAATGGATGGATGCAATAACTACCCCGCCCGACACAAGATCACGCACAACCTCACGTCCGTAAGCACACGAGTCCCGCCGTCCCCCTCGCTGCACGCTCTCACCTCGCCGCCGCCGCGTCCTCCTTCTTCTCAAGGTCCATGCCGTTCTGCGGGTTCTTGCCCCTGCGGACCCACTCTGCGACGAGCGCCGGGTGCGGGTCGACGAGGACGGGCTGCCGCAGTTCGCCCTTTGCGACCATGGCGTCGGCGCGCGCGAGGGCGAGCTTGATGAGCCCGGGGAGGTGCTGCCCGTACCACGAGTTGCTCATCGTCATGTCCTTGACCGCGCCACCGTCTGGGAGGAGCGCACAGGGTCGTCAGTCGGGTCAGAGCGGCGCATGAGAGGCAGGACGCACAGAAGCCGCCCTTCTCGTGCATGGGCACCCAATCGTCGTTCGACTGATACAGCTCAAAGCTGCGAGTACGCGCCATAGGAAGCGTCAGTGTGAGCCTCGCCGCGCATGGACAGAGGCAGAGATGCGTACCTCTTGCAACCCTCCTCGCCAGCCTGGTCCCTCCAGCCTCCCTTGCGCACCTTTTGCGCGTTGCGCAGCTTGTCGAGGCAGTTCTGCGGGCAGCGACAATCTCACGTTCAGTTCAGTACTCCACTCGGGAGCCGACAGTCGCGTCTTGGGACGAACCTCGAGGTCTGCGGGGAGGAGGGACGGGTGGGGTCAGCCTGAGTCCGGGGGACAAGACCAGGCGGGACGAGTCTGTCACGCACCTCGCTCAACGTAGTGGTACATGACGAGGGGCTCAAACACGCGGAACGCGTTGTGGCCCTTGTAGAGCGAGCCCGGGGTGGGCGATCCCGGCCGGACGTCAATGACCTTGACGGGCTGCGCGTCGGCCGTGATGATCTTGGCCTTTTCCTTGGGCAGGTCGTCGTTGCGGAGGAAGTGGGCACCGGGAATATACCAGCCGCCCTTCTTTGCCGAGCGGAGGAGCGACTGTGTGCGAGGGCAGGGGCAGGGGCAGGGGCAGGGGCAGCCGGGTCAGGGCGGCGCGATCGCGGGAGGGAACGAGGCGGGTAGACGGACCTTGGTGTACTCGAGCTTGCCGTACGGGATCGAGTGGTAGATGTCGCGCAGAGTCTGCGAAGCGAGCAAGCTGGCGTTCTCCGGCAAGCGCTTGTACCCGGCGTTCTTCCACGTGATGCGGCTCGCGACGACGGCATCGACGCTCTTGTAGATGTAGTTGTCGAAGAGGAGTCGCCTCAGGGGCTGGTCAGGCATCTCGAACGTTGTTGCGCCGGGCAGGCGCTGGTGCGACGAGAGCGAAGGGGTCGCGACGTAGAACTCGTCGACGTCGCAGTCGAGGATCCAGTCTGACCCGAGGCTGTAGGTCCGCGAGCACGTCTCGAGCGAGTTGAGCTGGAAGTGGCCGCCCTGGTCTGCACGGGGTCGGTCTGGTTAGCGAGGGCAATCGCAGGAGGAGCAAGGAGGAGATGAGAAAAGAGAGACGGACCCGACTTGAACTTGTGCAGCACGACCGTCCCCGCCTCGATCCACGGCTGCAGCACCTCGAGCGTGTTGTCCGAGGAACCAGTGTCATAGCTGTGCCGAGATCAGAGCCCGTGTCAGCCGGGACGCGCTGCGTTCTCGGGAGAGAGGGAAGGGAGGGAACGCACAGGTAGAAGCGGTCCACACCAACGGCACGGTTCTGCGCGCGCTCCCACACATCAGCTCTGGGGAAGTTGGCGGTGGACAACAGAGACAGTGAACGCACGTAGAGGAGCCACTCGATGATGAACCGCCCCTCGTTCTTGATACTCGCGCAGACGGCGATTCCCCCGACCTCGCGTTGCGGCACATGCAGCAGCTCATCGAGCGTGCGCTCGAGCGCCTCGTTCGTCTGGCTCGCGAGGAACCCGGGCGAGAAAGTGTGCGAGAGGGCGGCACCGGAGGAGCCTTGGTTGAGAGCGGTCGCGTCGTCGACGACCTGCGGGACGAGGCTGTTGGGCGACCGTGTGGGTGCGTCGGGGCTGCCGCTGAGCGAGTAGACGACGTAGACAATTCCCACTAGGGGCAGCAGGACTGTGGAGGTGTGGTCCGTCAATCAGGTGCCGCGACGAGGGCCCGGAAGGGAGGCCAGCTAGTTGACGGCGCAGAGGGGTGCTGGGACGCACGGAGGGCGACGCGGTTGTTGCTCGTCACCGAGTGCAACTTGCGGCTCATGCTCATGGCGGCCGTGCTCCTTCGCTGTGAGGGACAGCGGACGGGCCACGAGCGTGCGTCCGCCCTCCGCGGAGGACCGAAACGCAAAACGGGGCGAAACGTTGGCTCGCCCTTCCAGTTGGTGCCTGTCCCGAGCGGTGAGGGGCTCCGCGCTTCTCGGCCGCCCGCTGGCTCGACTCGATCGTTCTGCGCTGCGGCCTCCTCGCAACGTTCGAGCTTCTCGGGAAACGAGTTTGGGGTCTCTTGCTCTCGAGAACGAGTCTACTGCAGAAGCGTCCAGCCCTGTCCAGCAGTGCGCGCCTCAGTTGTGACCGCACTTCCGCCGCCAGCGCAGCGGACAGTTCTCTACGCCTTGCCACCTCCTCCTCGCGCCGGGACCGCGTCACCCTCTAGCCCCTTCACGCCCTTGCCCGGCCGCGCACAGCCACACGCAGCGCCATTGTCCTCCTCGCTCCTGCAGCACTCGCCCAGCGCGCCCAGCTGCCTCGCCGCGTTGTCGACCTCTTCCCGGAGGCCCTCGACGCGCGCGAGCGCCTCGTCCGCGAGCGCGCTGAGCTCTTCGGCTGCGAGGGGGGGCACGAGTGCCGTGAGGGCGGAGCGCGGGGAGAGGAGCGCGAGGAGGAAAGTGAGGTTGAGGAGGACGGCGGAGGGGTCGGGGGAGGAGGCGAACGGGGTGGTAGAGGCGAGGCGGGTGGTCGAGAGGCTGTCGAGCAGGAGGGGGAGAGACTCGGCGGCGCTGGCGCGGCCGGCGATGGGAGAGGTCGGGAGTGTGAGGGCGAGGTGCGACAGGAGGGTGTTGATGAGCTCGGCGGCCGTAGGCGTGTCCTTGGCGCTTTGCAGGAGGAGTCGCGACAGCGAGCCATTGAGCGATGCCCAGGTGGACTGAAGAGCAGGCGGTTGTCAGTGAACGGGCGGGATGCGACTTCGGGCAGAGCCGAGTGACGGGCGCACCTTGTTGAGCGTGACGGTCGTCTGCGACAAGGGCGCATCGAGCGACCCTGGCTCGTTGCCGGCAACATCCAGCACGACGTAGCCTCGAGGCTGGCCCGTCGCCTTGTCGATCGGGAGCATCGCGTCGTACGCGAGGCTGACCGGGATCCAGTAGGAGGGGTACCTGCGCATGCTCGTTAGCGGCGTCAGCTCGAGAACGACGACTCGAAAGGAAAGCAAAGGAAGAAAACTGACTTGAAGCGTGCCACGTCGAGCACTAGCACCATGTCCTCCTCCTCACACCAGCCTCCGATCGGACTAAAGTGCCCGTCGCCCGTCTGTCCGAGCGTCTTGCGCGAGTAGCTGAGCGCAATGACCCCCTTGCCACGACTCGTCGTCCTCAGGTCCTCGCGGAACTGGGCCAGGCCCTCGTCGCGGCGGGCGGCGCGGCCCGCAGGATCGAGCAGGGGCGTGTGGACCACCGCGCGGAGTCCGTTGCAGAGTGAGAGGCACGCGAACTCTGACATGGTGAGGCCGACGGCGGCGACGTCGCTGAGGGGGCGGCAGCAGTCGAGCATGTCTGGCGCGGCGAGGGCGTGAGTGTGAGCGTGGTCCGGGACCTCAGGAGCAAGGAGGAGGGATCCGAGCCTCACCTTGGTCGTACCACCTCCAGCCAGACTTCCACCGCCGTTGTGGGTCCACCCCGAGCGCATTGAGGATCTGCACGAGCGTGCCGAGCTGCGGGACGAGACGGCGTCAGCTGCTTCAGCGGGCAGGGACAGAGGGTCGGAGCGACGCACAGCGCAGAAGGCGGGCTCGTTCTGCGTCACCATTTGAGGAGCGAGAGTGAAGTACGACTCGAGGTTACCCTCTGCGAGTGCCTTCGCGAAGAGGGCCTTGCCCTCGGGGCTGGCAAAGGCGGTGCAGGATGTCGGGAGTGGGCGTTTGAAGAAGGTGCGCTGGGGAACGAGGGGTGCAGCGCTCGCCATGGGGGTTGCCGCTGCGCTGAAGTCTGGGTGGAGCTGTGCAGGTGCGGGCTGGGGCTGAGTGGGCGTGTGGAGAGCGGTGGCGAGGTGGCGCACCCGAGCGGGCGGGGGAGGGGTGGTGCGGGTCCGCTTGAGCGCGGCGCGGATTGAGAGTCTGAGCAGCGTGGCGGGCAGTACTGCGATGTGCCCGTCAAGAGCAGGGCACAGGAAGCACGAGAGGCGAGCGAGGTCAAGGAGCGAGGTCAACGAGGAGAGGGGGGGCGGTGCTGCTCGTCCCCTGTCCTTGACCCACGACGCGCTCGCGTTTGGCTAGACCAGTCTGCTCGAGCACTCGGTACACAGTCAGTGCAGTGACCTGCGCCTTCGCTTTCACCACTCGTCGCGCTTCGCCCCTGCAGCCTCTCCTCTCACTCTCCCTCCAACCTCATCAGCTCGACCTCGAGTCTCGTGGCCATGGTCAGCACCACGACCACGCCAGAGCCTTTGCAATTCCCACTAGACGTACCAGAACTCGTACGCTTCACCCTGCACGACCCATTCACCCAGTCCCTCGCCACCTCGTCCGCCAACACCTTCTTCCAGTCCGCGACCTCGTCGTCCGGCACCCCTTGCATCCGCGTCCGACGAGACCACGACTGGTCTTGCTGGGACTTGCTGCCGCGGGACTGGCGCGAATACTTCGAGGCGGTCGTCGACGCCCAAGAGCGCGACGCCGTCTTGCGCCAACTCAGCGAGGGCCACTGTCCCGTGCGTCCGGCCTTCTCCCTCCAGCTTCGCGCCCGGCCGCAGCGCTGCTTAACCCAATGCGATCATGCTTCTGGCCGAGTGCGAACACGCCGTTTCTCTCTCTCTGACGTTCTGGCCCCGCAGGACGACGCACCCGCGACCCTCGCCTCCTACCTCGCCTCGTGCCGGTCCCTGTCCCTCCCCCGCACCTGCTCCGACGACCCCGTCGTCACGTACCCTCCCTCCCTCGCCCGCACGCCCCGCCCCTCGCGCGCACAACCTCAAGTCAAGCGGACCAAGCGCACAGAGGAGGAGCGCCTCGCCAAGATCAACCTCAAGAACGCTCTGCAGGCGGGCAAGAGCCCCAAGAAGGAGCACGAGGTCGAGCAGTTTTCGCTCCTCGTTCAGGACTTGCTGGCCGATGCGCCGCTGTCGCACTGTGTCGATGTCGGGTCCGGGCGAGTGAGTCCACCGCTTCGTCGGGCTCTCGCGGAGCGCAGACAACTCACGCCTCACCCCGCCCCGACAGGCGCACCTCTCGCGCGCCCTCGCATGCCCACCACTCGACCTCCACGTCCTCGCCATCGACTGGTCCGACTCGCAAAAGACGGGCGCCGAGCGCCTCGACACGATCCGCTCGGCCGCGCAGCTCGCCCCGGGCGCCGGCAGCCTCACGCACGAAGTGAGCTCGCTCGACGCGCCCGGCATCGAGGCTGTCCTCGCCCGCTGGCCGCCGCGCAGCGCCCCTCCTCCCCCCGCCCCCGAGACGCCGCCCGCGCTGCTCGTCGCGCTGCACGCCTGCGGGGACCTGACGCCCGACGCGCTCCGGGCGTTTGTGCGCTCGCACGAGGCGGACCCGGCGCGGCGCAGCGGCGCGAGGGCCATCTTTGTCGGTTGCTGCTACAACATGCAGACGCCGGCGCTGTTTCCTCTCTCGGCGCACGTGCGGGACCTCCCCGCCCTCTCCCGGTCCACGTCGCCCTCGCCCTCGCCGCCGAGCATGTCCCGCGCGCACCTGCGCCTGACGCCCCAGGCCCCACCAACGTGGCACCTCTCGGCAGCGTCGACGACGGCCTGGCGGGCCTCGACGCGCAAGCTCGCGTTCCGTGCACGGTTCGAGGCCGAGCTCGAGTGCGCGGGGATCGGGTCCAACGGCGAGAGGCGCGTCGGGAGGGTGGCCGAGTGTGCGAGCTGGGGGGAGTACCGCGCGAGGGCGCTGAGGAAGGCGGAGGGCGGGCTCGGGGAGGAGGAGTGCCCTGAGGTGCGCTTCGGGGAGGACGAGGGCGAGGAGGGCGAGGGCGAGGCAGAGTGGGACACGGCCGTGTTCTACCTGCGCGTGTTCTGGACGCTGAGGAGTTGGCTCGGCCCGCCGACCGAGTCGCTGTGTGTGCTCGACCGGTTCGCGTACCTCGTCGAGGGGTTGTACCCTGCGCTGGCGGCGGGCGACCACGACGACGGCGGGGCAGGAGGAGCGGCGGGCGAAGCGGGTCCGAGGGTCGAGGTCGTCAACTTGTTTGACCAGGCGACGGGGAGCTTGCGCAATCTGGCGCTCGTCGTGCGGTGAAACTCGCGCGTGAGGTTCGGGTGCGACGATGCCTTGCGACGACGGCCGCGAGATGGCTTTTGTTGGCTCGCTGTTTCGTTCTGCCAGGCCAGCCTATCGTGCGTCTACAGCGCTATGTTGCCTCTCGAAAGAGTATCCGTGAGAGGGCGGATGAAGGCGTCGAGGGGGCCCGGGCGCACGCTCGAGGCCATGGCGAGCGCGCGCTGCGCCCCGGCGCCGGCACTGACACTCGCGCAGATCCCCACTCGCCGCGCTCCCTCGCCCCAGCCCACACGCCGCAGGATCCTCCAGTCTCAACTGCCCAGCCTCTGAGCAGACGACAGAGCCAGCGCCCACTCTTGGACCAGCTCGTCTTCCGTTCCCCCCCTTCCGCCCCCCCTTTCCCCCCACTCCCGCCTCCTCAGCCTCGTCTCCCACCCCTCACCTCTCCTCTCTCCGCCCGATCAACACGCCATGGGCCAGACGCTTTCCGAGCCCGTGCAGGACAAGCACACCCAGGAGGGTTCCGATGACCGGTGCGGCCACCGAGCCTCTGCACCAGACCGCGGCAGCGAGAGCTCGAGAGCTCGGCGGCAGCCGGCTCTCGCTCTTCGCACGGCCGCCTGGGTGTCAGATCAAACCGCCAGATCCCCCATGCTGACCACCTGGAACGCACTCGCAGGCTCGCCTGGGCCGTCAGTGAGATGCAGGGCTGGAGGCTGAGTGAGCTCCACCCCTCTCTCGACGTTTGCTTGCGCCCTTCGAGCCCCTCGGGAGCTTGATGCGCAGCGCCATCGCGTACCCAGAGCTGTACATAGGCCATCAGAGCTGACTGCGGACCCCCGGCGGGCTTGTGTTTGTCTGCAGCGATGGAGGACGCCCACGCGAGCGTGCTCTCGCTCGGAGACGAGACGTCCGAGGGCAAGAAGACGTCCTTCTTCGCCGTCTACGACGGGCATGGCGGTGCGCTCTCCTTTCTCACTGCTGTCTCTTCATCGCAGTTGCCGAGGCTGACCAGGCTGCGCCGGACTTCCTCCCGAGCCAGGCTCGACCGTCGCAAAGTTCGCCGGAGACACGGTTCACTCGCGCCTCGCGGCCAATGACGCCTTCAAGCGGAAGGACTGGGAGGCGAGTCTCAAGCGGGCATACCTCGAGACGGACGAGGACTTGCGTGCGAGTGAGTCCCCGCGCGTCTCTCGTCGGTTCCGCAGTCCACCTCGCGAGCTGCCGAGTGGGGCGGCGGACCATCTCCTCGGGTCCCAGCAGCAGCTGACCGCTTCTGTATCGCCATTGTGCGTCTGCCACAGACCCCGACTTCCGCGGCGACCCGTCAGGCTGCACCGCCGTGTCGGCCATCATCACGCCCGAGATGAACATCGTTTGCGTGCGCCTCTCTCTCTCCGCGCTCCTCTCGTGGGCCCACTCGAGCCACCAGCTCACTCGCGCGTCATGCACCCACACAGGCCAACGCCGGTGACTCTCGCGCCGTCATGTCGGTCGGGGGCGAGGCAAAACCCCTCTCGTTCGACCACAAGCCGACCAACCAGGGCGAGAACTCGCGCATCGTCGCCGCCGGCGGCTTTGTCGAGTTTGGCCGCGTCAACGGCAACCTCGCCCTGTCGCGGGCGCTGGGCGACTTTGACTTCAAGCAGAACGCCAACCTCGACGCCGAGCAGCAGGTCGTCACGGCCGACCCGGACATCACGGTGCACGAGGCGACGCGCGAAGACGAGTTCCTCGTCATTGCGTGCGACGGCATCTGGGACGTGCTCACGTCGCAGCAAGTCATCGACTACGTGCGCCTGTCGATCTCGCAGGACAAGCCCCTGACGGCCATCTGCGAGGAGCTCATGGACCGGTGTCTGGCGCCCGATTCCGACTGGGGCGGCGTCGGCTGCGACAACATGACCATCATGGTCGTTGCCCTCCTCGGGGACCGCACCCAGGACGAGTGGTACGCGTGGGTCAAGCAGCGCGTCGAGGCCGGCGAGCCCTACGCCACCCCGAAGGAGCTGGTCGAGCCGTTCGGGCAGGGCGGCAACGGGCCGAGGGGAGCACTCATGGGCGGCTCGTCGGCGTCTTCGGCGGCCGGCGGCGCCGACAGCGCACCGAGCGGGATCCTCGGCGGCGCGGTCAACGTGAGCCAGGTCCCGAGCGCGCTGTCGCTCGCGTTTGGGGGCGCCGGCGGCCACGGAGGTGCGGGAGGAAGCGGTACGGGCGACGACGACAGCGAGGACGAGACGGAGCTCGACCTGCCGACGATCCAGGCCGCGCTGCGGGCGCGCATGGCCGAGCTCGAGCGGGAAGAGGCCATGGACGACGCCGAGGAGGGAGGCAACAGCACCAGTGCGAGCGCTGGCGCCGCCGACGCCGACGGTGACAATGCCATGATCGAGGACGTGTCGGACAAGGACTCGGCGGCCGCGGCGGCGCCAGCGCCTTCGACGGCGTCGGCTGACTCGGCCGCGGCGGCGTCGGAGCAGCAGCAGGACAAGGCGTCGCAGGCGACCGCCGAGGGCGACGCCGCGCCGCAGACGCTCCGCACGAGCCTCTCGCCGCCGCAGACGCTCTGAGCGCACGCGTGCGTCCTTCGCCACGCCGCCCGCGTCCCGCCTCGCCTCGCCTCGCCTCGCCTGGCCTCTTCCCCTCTCCGACACCTCGCACATACCCATTCGACCTCGTCGTGACCCTTTCCCTCCTTCTCCTTCTCTCGCCGTCCTCCTTTGCCTCATGCGCTCCTCCCCATTCGTCCGTTGTTCTCCTCTCGTCGCTCCTTCCCATCGCCATCGCCCTCGCACCCCAGCCAGCCCACGCCCGGCTTCCTATCGCACGGCACCCACGTCTCTTTCGTCTGGCCTCTCCCCACTGAAATCACCACATGTACTAGTCGCCTCGCTGACCTGTGGCACGTCACGAGCCGGAAGAGGAAGCGATGAATGGATGGATGCACTCGACCACAAGCGGCGAGTAGGGAAGCGACAGGGTGACAAGCAGGGCACTAAGGAGCAAAAAGAGAGGGAACTACAGCAGGGACAGAACTGCCAGGGAAGCGTCGAAAGGGGAGGACAAAGCAGGAGGGGGTCCAACTCGAAGAACCCGCTCACGGCACGGCAAACACCTCGGGCATCGACTCCCTCATGTCGCGCACCCTCCGCTCGGCGAGCTTGCGCAGCCGCTCCTGCGCCTGCGCGTACGTCTCGCCCGGGTTGGCCCCTCCCTCGCCCGCGTACGGCTTGAACGGCTGGTCGTCAAACTCGGCGAGGAGCTCCTCGAGCGAGCCGGGCACGGTCGCGGGCGAGGGGAACGTCGAGTCGCTCGAGGCCGCCGGCGTCGACGACGAGTTGGCACTCGTGACCGTGCTGGTCCCCGTGCTCGTCGTCGTGCTCGCGCTCGCGCTGCGGCGCGCCGAGCGCGGCGAGTCGGACCCGGCGGGGACAAAGTCCTTTGCCGAGGGGATGATCTCGTTCCACCACCCTTCGCCGCCTCCCCTCGCGATGCCCCCGGGCAAGCTGCGGAGGATGTCGCGGCCACGGCGGATGCGCTCGAGGACGGCGCGGTTCTCGCGCTCGCGCTCTTCGTACACGCCGAGGCCGCCGAGGAGGCTCTTGAAGGGGTCGACCTGGGCGAGGGCGTCGTTGGTCTTGCGCTCGAGGTACGACAGCGTGCGCGAGAGGACGAGGAGCGGGAACGACGAGAGGCGGCCCAGCTCGGCGACGAGGACGCCTGCGGCCGAGAAGGGCTCGGGCGGCGTAGGGGAGAGGAGGGCGCGCACGGCGCCGAGGAACGAGATGGGCGCCGGGTACAGGGCCGACGTGGTGCGGTCGCGCCACTCGGTCGCGTTGTCGGCCTTCCAGGCGACCTCGGACGCGGGGAGGTCAATGTTGAGGTCGCTCAGCGACAGGAGCTGCGGCGAGCTGGTCGCCGTCGCGTGCTCGAGGTCGACGAGGAAGATGATGAAGCACACCCTACAGGCGGGAACACACCTGACGAGTCAGTCTCGCGTGTCTCGGGCGGGAGAGTGAGGCAGCCAAAAGCACGCACCTTCGGTGAGTCTCGAGCTCGATCCACGCCTTCCACGCCTTGTCGAGCTCCTCGCCTTGCAAGTCGGGCGAAGGCATGACAAGCTGCGTCTGGCAGACCTTGCTGGGGATGTCGAGCGCGCGCAGCATGTGCACGAGTGCCGGGTGGAACGACTGCGAAAGGAGGCGTTCTGTCGCACGCGCGCAAGGTCGTCAGATGTGTGCCGGTTGATCGAGCGAGACAGGAGACAGATGAACGCACGCTGCTCGTCGCGGTGGAAGAGGCCGAGCAGCTGGTAGAGGAGGAGGGACTGGAGCGACGAGAACTTCTCGTCCCAGCTCTTCTGCTCCTCCTGGAACCCTGCATTGCGCGACGAGGTGAGGGTCAGCCCGAGTTTCTCTAAAGCCGCGTCCAAGAGAGAAGACGCACCTCGCACGAGAAAGACGCGCTTCTCGACGAGCATCTCGTTGCTGAAGCTCTGCCCCTCGGGCTCGTACGCGCCGCCCGCGACCGTGAGCGCGAACGCCGTGTGGGTCGGCAGCTCGCTCAGGACGGTCGACGGGCCGTGCAGCAGCGGAACGCCATCGAGGAGCTGCTCGGTCGCCTTGCGCGCGTACCCGGACAGGACGGGGAGGGGCGGGACGTGCCAGGGGAAGAGGTCTGGGTGCGGGCGGGTGACGGTCAGTTGCTGGCCACAGAGGAGAGGAGGAGGCCTCGTGGAAGGGAAGGGTGAGTGACGCACAGCCGAGGCAGAACTTCTGGTCTGGGAGCCACCACTTCCTGTCGTCGTCATGCACGGGCGGCTTGGGCTTGATCAACCAGTCGGGGTACAGCGACGGCTCGTTGGTGAAGCCGAGGTCGAGCGCCGTAATGCCGCCCACGCCGCCCTTGTTGAAGTACTCTGCGAGCTGTTGCGCCGCCGGCGTCTCCTCAAGCTTATTCGACACAGGCCCATTGAACGCACCGCCGAACGCCCCAACGACGCTGCCGAACGTCGGCGCGAAGCCCCAGTCGCCGCCGGACGAGTCGACGAGCGCGACGGCCTCGTTGGGCGCGACCGCGTCGGGCCGGTCGTCAGC
This sequence comes from Rhodotorula diobovata, assembly GCA_006352295.1. Classification (NCBI taxonomy): domain Eukaryota; kingdom Fungi; phylum Basidiomycota; class Microbotryomycetes; order Sporidiobolales; family Sporidiobolaceae; genus Rhodotorula; species Rhodotorula diobovata. The sequence goes on along the minus strand of SOZI01000068.1, from coordinate 18,852 downwards.
GCGCTGCGGCGCCGCCTTGGCGCCGTGCCAGGGGTACCCCGGGCTCGCCGGGTTGGACGGCGGCGCACCAAACGGCGTGCGCATGAGGTCCTGAAGAACTTCGGACGCGAGGACCTCGTCCTTGGTGAAGCTGCCTGTGCGGGACAGCCCTGGCGCGAGCGTGTCGTGCTGCGCGACGCCGGCCTTGAAGGCCGAGGCCGAAGCAATGGGCTGCGAAAAGGCTTGGTACTGCTCGTTGACGGCGAGGACGGGCATGGCTGACAGGGTATGCGCGGCGGGAGGTACAGCAGGCTGCTGTTGCTGTTGTTGCTGTTGTTGCTGCTGTTGCTGCTGTTGCTGTTGTTGCTGCTGCTCCTGAGGCTGTTGAGGTGCCGCAGGGTGGGCAGCGCACGTCGCAGCACTCGACGCCATGGGGCCAGAGGGACCGAGAGTCGATTCCCTGGGTGCGTTTGCCATGTCGGGCGTGGTCGCCGTCGTCGACGCCGTGGGCGGACGCGAATGTGGCGAGAAGCCGCCCACGGACGGAGGAGGGTGCGGGTTTTGGCTGGTCACAGGCGGACTCGGGAGGTACGCCATGTGAGGCAGCTGTGCGTGGTGGGACTGTTGATGCTGATGAGGGCGGTGGTGGTAGCTGTGCAAGTGTCCCGGCGCCGGCGGATACTGGTGCACCGGCGCCGCGCTGTCGAGGAAGCGGGCGGGCGGGACAGGGAGGGCGTGCTCGTTCGGGCCGTAGATTGAGTAAAGTAGTTGCCCGTGTGACGCCGGTGCGGCGGTCGGAGGTGGGGGCAGGTCGAGCGACATGGCTGACGTGGACGCGACGGGCGGAGAGTCGTCGCCGGGGGACGCCCTCGACGAGGGGCCCGCGGCGCCGTCGTCCCCGCCCCTCGCTGCCTTGGCCTGCACACACGTCTTGTAGTGTCGCCTCAGCAGGTCACTGTCAAGTCGCAATGACCGTCAGCGGGCTGCTGGAGGAGCGGATGAGCCGAGGGACGGACCTGCGGCTGAAGGCGTGGTCGCAGTACTCGCACTGGAAGGGCTTCTCCTTGCTGTGCTTCGAGCGGTAGTGACGTGCCATGTACTGCGAGGTAGCGCATGCGCGAGGCGGTGCGAAGGCATGCGAGTCAGCTGGACCGTTGGACAGGCGGCGAGAGGAGAGTGGACAGAGAGCGGCCTCACCTCTTTGCGCGAGAAAGTCTTGTCGCAGTCGGTGCATGGGTAGGTCTGCCCACTGGCACTGCCCCTCGTCGGGGCCATGATCGCCTAGGCTACTGTGGGTTGCGACGACGCGCGGTTGCGACGAGAGGCGGGCTGGGGGCGGCGACGACAAGAGACGGGCAGGGCACGCGAGAACGACTCGAGAGGGTGTCAAGACGAAGCAGAGCAGCCTCTGCGGGCGGTCTGTGCGAGCCTGTGTGCGAGAGCAGCGACGGCGAGAGAATGGAGGATGCAGAGTGGAGGCTCGCAAGATCGCCGACGCGGGGTCGCCGCACGGACTCGCCCAATCGCAAGCCGCCATCTGTTCAAGCTGGGTGCCCTCCACCAGCTCGCACCAGACTCTCCCTCTGCCATCGAGCACCATGTTCCGTCGTGTGCTCGCAAGAGAGATTCCATTGCCCGCATCGTCGCCTCGCCCGCCTGCCGCCCACCTCGAATGAGGACGCCTCACGCCGCCGCCTCAACTGCGTCGCCCCCCTTCTCGAGCCACTCTGCGTACTTCTCGAGCCGCTCCTCCTCCTTCTTGGCCGCCGCCTCGTCGTCCTCGTCGTCGTCGCCGCCAAGGCCCGCCCCGCGCAGGTCGACCCCTTGGCCGCTCTTCTTGTACCGCCGCGACCCGTCCATGGGGAACGCCGCCACGGTGCGACCGCCAAAGAACCGCCCGTTCATTTTCTGCGGGGAACAAGCACCGTGGTCAGTCAGTTGGTCCGGGCGAGGGGATCAGCAAGGGAGCGAGAGGGGACGCACCGCGATGCAGGCCTGCGCGGCGAGCTCGTCCTTGAACCGGACCGTCATGACGCCCTTGTCCTCCTTCTGCGAGCACAGGGCACACTTGGTCGGTACGTTGCGCAGCGGGAACCAACAAGGGCAGGAGCGCCGACCCACGTCATAGAGCGTCACGTTGGTCACCTCGCCAATCGTCTCGCACTCCTCGCGCACGTCCTCCTTGAGGTCGAGCAGGAGCGTCGCGTCCTCTTCGAGCTCCTGCAAGGTGAACATGCCCTCAAGGACGACCACGCCGCGGTACTTGCGCGCGCGCGCGGCCGCCGCGGCGGGGTCTTCGTCGTCGGACCAGTCGCCGAGTTTCCTGCGCGCGGGCGGTGTCGGGGAGTCAGGGCGCTTGGTTCGGCACAGTCGAGATCGTAGAGGGCGAAGGGTGAGAGGAAATAGACGCACTGCCGCAGGGCCGCAGCCTTCTTGCCCTGCCGCGCCTTCTGCTGGTCAGGCTTGCCCCTGCTCGGCCCTTCCGCCTGCCCTGCGCCTCCCTCCTGGCCCGCCGCCTCCTTGCCCTTGTCGCCGCCGCTCTTCTTGCTGTTGTCCCACTGCGCCTCCTTGACGCTGATGGTGCCCTCCCCACTCCCCAGCACGAGCTCCGTCTCGTCAAAGAGCCGGCACGCGAGCTCGACGCTCGCCTCCTGGAGGTACACGATGAGCGCCTCGCCCTTGAAGCGGCCGTCGGCGTCCTTGTACAGCTTGACCTTGGGCTCGCCGTTGACGTCCTCGAGGATGAGGCCCGCCTTGCTGAACGTCTCGACGAGCTGAGACGCCGTCGTCGACTGCGGGAGCGACGACACAAAGACGGCCGTGTTGCCGCGGGCCTTTTTGTGGTTGTTCTTGCCGTCGCCGCCGTCTGCTGCGGCTTTGCGCTTCTTGCCCTTCTTGTCCTCCTTGGCCGCGACGGGAGCCTGGCAGACGCGCAGGGAGCGGGGGAAAGTCAGCGTTGCGTGAGTTAATCGGGTGAGCACGAGCAAGCTCGCTGTGGGAGTGGGACGCACCTCCTCGTCGACGCCTGCGATAGAGTAGGCAGCCTGCTGCTGCTTGACGACCTCGTCCGTGAGCTGTGAGCGCGGCGAGAGTCGCCGACAGATGACGGGCGAGCGATTGGGAGGGGAAGGCGTCAGCTCTCCTCGCTCGTCCAGCTGCACGCGCACGACAGGCCAGTCTAGCAAGAGGAGCGCGAGTCGCACCGCCGGCACCCAAGCGTTGCGCGCCTGGTCCCACTCGAGTTCGTTGCCGTCGGCGTCCTCGCACATCCACTTGCCCTCGGTCCGATCAAAGTACGGCTCGGGCTGTGGCAGGCCGTTGACGGCTGTCGAGGCCTGTGGCGCACCGACCGTGCTCGAGGAAGACGGGGCAGGGGCAGACATGGCGAGTGCGTGGTGGTGGTGGTGGGAAGGAGACGAGCCGGCAGTGGGGGCGAGCCGTTCGCTTCGTCGCCACGAACGCAACGCAACGATGGAAGACTGAAACCAACAACTTGATTGTGCACGCGCCTGTGCGCTTCTAACCCCTTTTGACACGGCTCGCCCTTTCCCCCTCCTCTCCCCGCTCCGCAGCCTATATGACCGTTCCGCTGCCGCCCAGATCTAGCCGCGCGCGCAAGTTTACTCGTCCGAGTCCTTCTTCGACTCCTCCTCCTTGGACTCGGCAACGGCCGACGCCATCTTCTCCTGCGGGCGCGGGGGAGGCGAGCGAGTGTCAGCGTGCGTCGTCCCTCTCGGAGGGCGCGCCCTCGCAGCAAGCGCCGAGAGCCCGGGACAGGAGCACGAGAAAGAGAGAGAGAGAGAGAGAGAGAGAGAAGGGAGGGGCAAGCGCACCTGCTTGGCAGGCTGCTTCTCCTTGGCCGCGGCCTTTGCCTGAGGGGTGGCCTCCTGGCCCTCCTCGGCGCTCTGCGCATCCGCCGGCGTGATCTTCGCCTCCTGCGTGTCGACCTCCTTGCCCTTGTCCGTGTTGTCCTCGTCCTTGTCCTCCTGCGCCGGCTGCGCCTCGGCGGCGTCCTCGTGGCTCGCCTCCTCGGCCGCGTTGGCCTCGGCCGCGGCGGCGTGGCTCGGGCTCGGCTCCTTGTCGGCCGGGTCCTCGGCGTCAGTCGCCTTGGTCGAGGCCGGCACGTCCTGGTGCTTGTCCGGGTGGGCGGGCGACGTCGCGTGCTTGAGAGCCTCGGGGGGCGACGTCAGGCTGAAGAAGAGGGGGACGAAGACAAGGCCGCTGCCGACGATCCAGGGGAGGTCCGACTGAGGCGACGTATGCATTCGACAGTGTCGAGAGATCAGGAGCGACGAGCAGGGACGGGGACGGGCAAGCACTCGAGGTCAGTCTGCCGGTCCGGGTTACCCTCAAGGACCCGGACGCCGCCCCGCAGCAAACGGACGAAGAGCTCACCTTGGCCGGGCCGACACCAGTGTGGTGGTTGTGTGCCATGCCGCGCGACTGGCGGACCATGGTCTGGCGAGCCTGGCGGAAGGCGTTGCGGGCGGCGGTGCGGGCAAACATGGCTGCCATCGTGCGCGGTTTGCCAGGGGGAGGAAGCGCCGTTGCGAGGACGAGCGAGTGCAAGAGACGCGGGACCGGCAGAGCACACGGCAGCACGAGAGGGGATGAGAGGAGACGAGCGTCAGCGAGATGGCCCGGCGAGGAGGGGCGAAACGACTCGAGGGGAAGGCAGGGCGCAAGAGGGGTCCGCGCAGCTGGTGCGGCGAGCTGGGATGACTGCCGTGGACTCGGTAGACTCACCGATGGTGCGGTACGGACTGAGCGAGCGACTTGGTGGAGGAGGGGCAGCTTCCCTCGAGCTCCGAGTCCTGGTCGTGACGCCCGCCGAACCGGCTGCCTGCCCGGCCCACTCACTCTCGCAGTTCCCGCAAACCATGCACTGCTACACCTGAACAGCTCCTTCAAAGAAGCACAGCGAGCCACTTGAAAGAGCCGCTTGCCGAGAGGCCAGTCCCTCCTCTCTCGCTCGCTCGCTCGGTCCTCAACCGCCAGAGAGAGCAACAGCACGGCTCCTTTTGACGTCTCCGCTACCGCTCCTTCTCCCTCTCCCTCTCCCTCTCCCCCCTCCTCTCCCTCGCGCCCCCCGCACCCTCCGCCACCCCCAACCCCAGCCCCGACGTCCCCGAGCCCAGCGGCACCCCGCCCAGAGCCCACGCCTCCTGCACGAGCCTCTTGCCCGCCCACAGCCACGCGAGGCCAAACACGCCCGCGCACGCGCACAGGTTGAGCACGGGGAACAGGTCGGGGAGGTGCGCTGGGGGCGGGGCGAGCGCCTCGAGGGCGTGGAGAACGGCGACGACGAGGTAGGTGCCCTGGGTGGCCGGGTGGGCCAGAGCGCGTGTCAGCGGGGATCGGGAGGGAGGGAGGGAGGGAGGTGAGAGGGAGGGGAGGGCGCACGAGAGAGAGGTACTTGACGAAGGAAGGACGCAGAGTGAGGGGGTTGTACCCGAGCGCATAGTTCCACAGGAGCGTCAGGGCGGCGTACTGCGTCGCGACGCCGTCGCGCTGCAGCAGCGGCCACATGCTGCGCGGGTTTTCCGTCCCGTTCGTCAGACCAGCCCGACGGGAAGGGAGGCGAGGCACGCACCTGAAGACGGCCACGTTGTTGACCAAGACCCCCCACTCCCAGTCCATGCGTCCGTACCCGACCTCTCTCGCGCCCATGAGGAGCGTGAGCGGCATGAGCGGCAGGAGGATGCTCTTCTCGTGGACTTGGAAGCTCAGGAGGAAGAAGGCCATCGCTGAGAGGAAGAGCGCGTGAGGGAGGAGGATGACGGTCGGGGCGGCGGCGCGGGGGGAGGGGGAGGGGGAGAGGGCGCGTTCCCGCCCCAGGCGGTACGACACGTACAGCACGGCCCCGACGCTCGGGACGAGGGCCGTTGCCGTCGCGACGAGGGCGAGTTTGGCCAGCGTCGAGACGGGGACGAGGTCCCGCAGCTTGACGACGACGTTGAGTGCGCACCACACGTTGGCGACCTTGTCCTCGAAGAGCCCGCGCGCAAAGGGGAAGATGCGGTGCAGTGCTTGGAGGAAGGTCGAGAGCGAGGAGAGGAACGGAGCAAAGAGGACGAGGAAGGTGGCCGTGACGGTGAGGGCCAGGTTGATGAAGAGCGAGGTGCTGCGGAGTGGGCGCGCGAGGCCAGTCAGCTGACTACGTCGGCGAGTGTGACGTTCAAGGGAGACAACGCACCCTTCCCGCCCTCCGAGCCAGAAGCACTTGCCGAGCAAGTAGGCAAACCTGCGTGCCGTGCGTCGTCCGAAGCGTCAGCGATCACCTCACAGTCTCACTCGCGGAAAAAAGCACGCACACTGCCGGTGCGTAGTACAGCGACATCTGCTTGAACCCGAGGCTGAGCACAAACGCGACGCTGCCGAGCACGTCGTGTCCCGCCTGGAACGCATTGACCGCCCACAGCGTCAGGCCGAGCATGATCGAGTTGTACCTGCTCGTGAGGGGGGGACCGCGTCAGCTTCTGGGTCTCGCCAGGCACGAGGCGGGGAGAGGGGATGCACTGGAAGTGGCCGCTGTCGATGAGGATGAGGGCCGGCTGGAGCAGGATGGTCATCATCGCGACGAGCTGCGTTCGGGGTTCGTCAGCCCGCAAGCCGCGACGCATGGGAAAGCAAGCGCACCATGCGCCGCTGTGACTTGTCGGCCTTTGTCGACGACGAAGACGACAACGACGAAGACGCGCGGAAGTTCCTCCTGCAGTAGACGACGACGGCCGAGACCCACACGAGCAGGTCCCCTCCCACCACGGTCGCGCGCATCCAGTTCTTCATCCCTCCGTCCCTCTCGAGCCACGCCATCTGCGCCTCCCACGCCGCAACCTCTCGGGACGAAGCGGTCGCCGAGTCCGGGCGGAGCGTGACGTACTGCGCCGAGGCCGGGTGCAGCCTCGCGAGGACGCCGAGGAGGAGAGAGTGATACGCTGTGAGGGGCGGGTAGTCGAGGCCCCAGTAGGGGAGGTCGTGGAAGTACCAGCGCGAGGGCGGGACAGAGAGGGACGAAGAGGGAGGGGCCGAGGGAGCGTGGAGGAAGGGGAGGTGGGAGACGGACGAGGACGTCACGGCGAGCCAGTGCCGCTGGGCTTCAAAGTCACCGCGGAGGGGCGGTTGTGCGAGGCCTGTGCGGGGGAGAGTGAGGCGAGAGCGAGAGCGTGAGCGGCAGGTGAGGGGGGTTGAGAAGGAGGAGCCCCTCCGGACAAGAAGAGCACACGCACCAGAGTAGCCGCCGAGACCGGCGCACCACTTGACGAGCACGACGAGCACCACACACAGCACGACGCTGTACCTTGCGAGCCCCGGCTGGTCAACCACGACCCAGCGCGCCCACCTCCTCAGCGGCGAGTCGGTCGCGTCCGCCGCCGGCGGGGCCTCCTGCAGCGCCTGAGCCTGGGCGTCCCTCCTCGCGCGCTGTTGGCGCCTCGCGGCCTTGCGAGCCTTGCGCGCCGCGCGGTCCTCGAAGGCGTCGCGCGCGTGCGGGAGCGCAGAGAGGACCGAGAGGCCCGACTCGGACGCAGAGTCCCACGCTCCGGCGCTCGCCGCGGTGCCGGTGGCAGGGCGGCGGCGCGAGTCGTGCGAGTGCTGGGAGGTGTGGGACGGGACGCGGGCGCGCAGGAGGGCGTCGGAGCCCATTGCCGGGTTGGACCAGTGCGACGACGAGGGGAAGGGTTGGTAGGCCTGCGGGTGGTCGCGGCGGCGCGAGGCGGTCGAGCCGGCGTACGAGGTCATGCTCGGTTTGAGGATGCACGCGATGGTGCCGGCTGGGCCGTGGGAGGGCGCGACGAGGCGAACTGACCGGATCAACCGGGTCCCAGGTGGGGAGCGCGCGAGGAAGGGTCGCGGGCGCGGCGCCTCGAGCCGGGGGCTTTGAGGTGGGTCTGTGTGAGGGGTCGAGACGCTTGTGGCTACGCGGACCGAGGGAACGGTGACTGGGCCGGGATGGACGAGGGAAACCGGCGGGCGGACACCACCACGGCTCCTGCTCGCTCCTTCTCCCCTAACCTCCTCCCTCTCTCGAGGCGAGAGACCCCTAGAGTGGAAGAGTAGACGGCCTGCACTCGCCATCATCCACAACACCACGCCGCCTCTCCCCTCTACATACTGCGACCCGCCCGCCCCTCCGACGTCGTCCGCTCCACCCGGCAACTCGCCCCTTCCTCCCCTCGCTCCGTCTCCAGCCCAGCCCCGCCCAGCGCAGCCCATGCGCGTCACCATCGTCGACCGCGACCCCAAGGGCGACCGGTTCAAGAACGCCGTGTGGTACCGGGGCGCAGAGTCGATGCTCGCCGGGGCAGGAGCCGGCCTCGTGTCGAGCATCGTCACTTGCCCGCTCGACGTCGTAAAGACCAAGCTCCAGGCGGGCGGAGCCCACGGTGAAGCTGGCTCGAGCGGCGTCCTCGGTGAGTTCCAGCCTCCCAGTCTCTCTCTCTCTCTCTCTCTTCCCTGGGTACATGCCCTTCCCTCCCTCGGCGGCGCGCGAAACCCCCCCCTCCCCCTTTTCGCCCCTCCCTGCCGCCTTTTCCCTGCCCCTTCCTCCGTCCCCTCTCTCTCTCTCTCTCCTTCTCACCACTCCCCCCGCTCGCTCGCTCGCTGCCTTTAGAAGAAAAGAGATGCTGACCGTGCCTCGACCACTCCTCCTCCGTGACTGCTCTGCTTGGCAGGCATCACCAGGCGCATCTGGCAGACCGACGGCTTTCGAGGCCTGTACCGAGGCCTTGGGCCCACCGTCATAGGCTACCTCCCGACCTGGGCCATCTACTTCACCGTCTACGACCAAGTCAAGGGCCGCCTGTCGGAAATCAGAGGTGCGTTGGCTTCGTCCCCATCGGCAACTTTTCCTTTTCCTTCTCCCCCCGGATGCGAGTGCGAGCGAGCTGGGGCCTCGTTACACGACGACGACGAACAACGACACAAGGACTTGATGATCCCAACAATACTTAATCGTATCCTTAGACCTCTGACGAACCTTCCGTCTCGTCCCCGCGAGGGGGCGGGGCGGATGAACCTGAACACGACAACCCTGCCGAAAGGCGCGTCTGATCCTGTCGGTCGTCGTCGAGGACTCGCAGAGCTCGCTCGCTCGCTCGCACAGGAGGAGGAGGCATTAGCAGCAGGCGCAGACCCCGTCCTCGTCGTTGACACAGTCGCTGACCCCGCTCCTCGCCCCGCCCCTCTTCTCGTGCCCTCGAGTAGGTCCAGACGACCCCATCGCGCACATCATCTCGGCCATGACGGCCGGCGCGTCCGGCACGATCGCGACCAACCCTCTGTGGGTGATCAAGACGCGCTTCATGACGCAGCAGGTGACGGCCGACGAGGCGCGGTACCGACACACGTGGGACGCGTTTGCGCGCATCTACCGCGAGGAAGGGCCAAAGGCGTTCTACCGAGGCATGCTGCCGAGCTTGTTTGGCGTCGTGCACGTCGCCGTGCAGTTCCCGCTGTACGAGCAGTTCAAGGTCATGTCTCGTGCGTCTCGTCCCTGTCCTCTCCTCTCTTCCCGTTCTCGATAGCTGACCCCCTTTGGTCGTCCAACCGTGCAGGACCAGCCGACGGCTCCGACATCCCCTCGTCCACCATCCTCGTGTGCTCGAGCGGGAGCAAGATGATTGCCTCGATCGCCACGTATCCTCACGAGGTGCTCCGCACGCGCCTCCAAATCCAGAAGCAGCAGCGCCTCGCCAAGGCCTCTCCAGCCCCTACCTCTGCGGCCGCGCCCGCCCCCTTTGAAGGCGTCGTCAAGACGTACCACCGCATCCTGCGCGAGGAAGGCCTCGCAGGATTCTACCGCGGCCTGGGCGTCAACCTCCTCCGGACGGTGCCCGCCAGCGCGCTCACCATCCTGACTTACGAGCTCATCTTCCGGCACTTGCACCGCTGGGGGGAACAGGCCGAGGACGAGGCCAAGCGCGAGTATGACGCCGCGAGGAAGAGGCGACGAGACGACTAGACTCCCTTCTCTCCCTCCTAGACCGCACCACCCCCACTGTCCATACGCCCGCTCACTCCGCCGCCGCAACGCCACGAGGATACCCCCTTGCGCAGCTCTCGCTCCTCCTCGCCGTCGCGATACCCTGCGTGTAGACGCGCTCTCTCTTTCCCTCCTTTCTTTCCCTCTCTCGCCGTCGTCTCGGTCCCTCCTGTTGTCATACTACGCTGTCGTTCGCAAACCGCACCTTCCGTCCGGGCCCGTGGCGAGCGCGAGTTGGAGAGGCTCACCACTGCGCTTCCCGCTGTCGTTGAGCACGACCCGCCGCCTCGACGGCGACGCAGGTGACAGACCGCACCGATCGCACTTTACTCCAGCGCCGGCGCCCGACTCGCCGCCCCCGCCGGCCCCGGGCCCGTCCCGCTCTACCCAAACCGGATCCCCTGCGAAGGGTCCCACCCGCCCACCGCCGCCGCCGCCGCAGGGACCTCCTCCCTCTCTCCGGCCTCCTCCTCCTCCCGCGTCTCCTCCTCCTCCTCCTCCTTCGCGTTCGCAGAGGCTGCAGCAGGAGCAGCAGCCTTCTTCTTGCTCCGCGCAGGCGTCTTCACCGCCGAGGGCGCAGGAGACGCGGGCCCGTCCTGCACCTGCGCCTGGGCCTGCGCCTGCGCCGCGCGGCGCGTCGACCGCCGCGGGGTCGCTTCCCCTCCCTGTCCCTGTCCCTGTCCCTGCGGGCCCCGCGCCGGCGGCGCTGCTGCTGCTGGGGTGCGGCGGCGGGGCGTGCCAGGCGCTGGAGCGGGTGCAGGGGCGGAAGAAGGAGGAGGAGGAGAAAGAGAGGGGGCGGCCGAGAGCGCGCGGGCGAGGTCTTGCGCTTCGGCGGTGCGGGCGTAGTCGAACTGCGGGGTGTGGGAGACGAAGATGAGGATGGTCAGGGTGTGTCTAGTGCAGGCCCCGTCAGGCAGGGAGGGAGGGGGAAGCCACGCCAACGCACCGACCTGCAAGCGTCCCTCAGCTCCCCGAGCAGCTTGCCCAGCTTGGCATAGAACGCCAGCCCTTCCTGCAAGTTCTGCAGCATCTCGACAAACTTGTCCCCGGCGGTCGCGTAGTGGGCCGTCGCGCGCTCGCGGGCTTGTTGCGCGGCCGAGGGGGTCGCGGAGGCCGAGGCGAGGAGCGAGTGCTGTGCCTGTCGGGTCGGGGAATCGGAGGTCGGGAGAGTCAGCGCGCCTGTTGGGTTGGGGGACACAAGGAGGGAGGGAGAGTGGGAGAGAAAGAGAGAGGAGAGAACGCGCCCTGATCTCGCCCAGCAAGTCCTCCTGCCTCGCCTCACTGCGCCTCATCTCCTCGTCCCAAACCCGCATCAGCCTCTCCCCCTCCCCCTCAAGCAGCTCCTCCCACTCCTCGAGCCCGCTTCCCTCCCTCGCCCCCACCCCCACGCCCTCGCCCTCGCCCTCGTCCTCCCCGCCCCGGGCCCGCCCCTCCGCAGCGCGCCGCTCCGCCTCGCGCAAGACCCTCTCGCGGATCTCGCACTGCGCGATGCTCGTCCGCGCAGCGTCAACGACGCGTGCGCGCGCGGCGCGCAGGTCCGCCAGCTGGTCCAGCAGCGCCCGGAGGGCCCTCCTGGCCCTGTCGCGCTGGGCGTCTCCCTCCCCCTCCCCCTCCCCCTCTCCCCGCCCGTTCCCGCCCGCGCCTCCGCCAGAAGCCGGGACCTCCCTCGCCAGCGCGTCCCTCCCCCCCTCCAGCACCCTCAGCGCCGCCTCCCACTCGCCAAACTTTGCCCGCACGAGCGCGTCGCTGTCGCCCGCGGTGCGGAGCACCGCCTCGAGCTGCTGTGCGCGCTCGCGCAGCGGCTGGGCGGCCGCGTCCGAGGAAGGGCGCGTCCAGCGGGGCGGGCCGTGCCCTGCTCGGTGCGCCGCGTCGGCCGTGGATTCGCGGTCGAGCGTGTCGGTGGCCTGCGCGGGCGCGGCGGGGGTGAGTGCGCTCCGTGTTCGAAGAGAGGGAGGGAGAGAAAGAGGGGGGCAGAGGCTCACCTCCTTGAGCATCCGCGCATTGACCCCCGCGACGCGCCTCACGTCCTGCATCATGGCCTCGAGGCGAGCGACGCCCCCCTCTGCCTGGACGCGCGCCGCCGCGTCGAGCACGGCGGGCGGGACGCCCAGGGGCTGGTGGGACGCTTCGAGCGACGAGGGGAGGTGCAGCTGCGTGAGGAGGCTGTGGGTGAGGGGGAGGGGGCGGAGGGGAGGGGGGTCAGTGAGCTGCGCGTGCGCGTGCGCAGGGGCGTCCCCCCACGGGCAGACACTCCACCGCACCCCAGAACGAAGCGAGCGAAGAGCGAGCCCACTCACCCCGCCGCCCGACACTCGAGCGCCCTCGCCCTCGCCTCAACCCTCTCGTCGACCCACCCCCTCTTGCGGTCCTCCCACAGCTCAAGCACCTCCGCGACCTGTCTCGGCACGAGCGCGGCAAAGATGGCGGGCGCGCGCAGGTGCGCGAGCGGGGCGGCGAGGGTTGGGGGGAGGGTCGCGCGGGCGAGGGTGGCGGGGGGGATGGGGGGGAGGGAGGAGGCCGGGGTGGGCGGGGAGAGGTAGATGAGGTTGTTGTCCCTGTGGGGTGGGGTGCGCGCGGGGTCAGCTGAGGCGCAGAGGAAGGGGGAGAGAGAGGGGCTGGCTCACTTGGTCGCCCGCGCGAGGTTCTCCGACACTGTCTTGTGCAGGCTCTGCGCACTCACTCAGCGTCAGTGCCACCCCTCGCCAGCATGAGGAGCACCACGAGAACGAGGGGAAGGGGAGACGCGCGACTCGCCTTGAGGTCCCTCACGACCGCGTCCGGGACGCCCCTCCTCCCGAGCTTGCCCGCCTCCTGGAGCTTGTCCTCCGCGAGCTGCAGCCTCCCGAGCTCGTCGCCGTACCTTTGCCGCGTAACGTCGTCAGCGTTTGTGCGCCGCGGGCGTGGGAGAAAGGGGAGGCATGGGAGGGACGGAGGAAAGAAGGGCCAGCGCACCGGTTCGCCCCGAGGTCATCAATCGCCCGCCGGTACTGCGCCACGGCGCCAAAGTGCGCCTCCTTGATCGCGAGGTACCTGATCGTGTCCTGCGCGTGCGTCCGTGCGGTCCTCACTCATCAGCCCTCTCCTCCCTCTCAGTGCACATCCCCGAGGAGAAGACGCGCCGGGGGAGGGGGGCGCACGCACCTCGGGAAACGCAAACGGCTGCGCGTCGGCCGTCCCCGCGCGAGCGAGCTCGGCGGCGCCCCGCGCGAGGGCGTACAGCTCTGCGACGCGCGCGGCGATTTTCGCGACCGTGCCGTTCTTGAGGCGGTCTGGTGTGCGGGTGCGGGTGCGGGTGCGGAGGGGACTTGAGGGGTCAGGACCCGTGCGGCGGGGAGAGGTGGGGAGGGGAGGGAGGGGGAAGGGACAGGAGCGCACCCATGACGGCCTTTTGCCAGGCGACTTCCTGCGCCTGGGCGAGGCACAGGTCCCGCAGGGCGGTGACGGTCGGGGCGGAGAGGTCTGCCGGGGCGGGCCCGCCGTGCAGCGAGGCGTGGAGGCGCGGGAGGAGCGTCAGGAGGTGCGTGAGGACGCCGGCGGCGGTCTGCGTGGTGCGGGGTTGGCGAGGGAGGGGTCAAAGAGGGAGGAGTCAGTGAGGGAGGGCAAGAGAGAGAGAGAGAGAGAGAGAGAGTGAGAGTGAGAGAGAGAGAGGCATAGAGAGAAGGAGAGGGAGAGAAGCAGAGGGAGAGAAGGAGAGGGAGAGGGAGAGAGAGGGAGCGGACCTGAAAGGCAGCAATCGCCGCCTTGATCCCGGCCTCGTCGTTCCGAGTGCGCTCAGTCCCGAGTGCAGCATGGACGGCAGCAAGGTCGTACAGGACGCCCGCGCGCTCGTACTCGAGGCTGGGGAGGGCGAGCGGGGGTGCGAGCGGGGCGGCGGAGGCGGCGGTGGGGGGGAAGGCGCCGGACGCGGAGGTCGAGGGGAGGGACGACGGCGAGATGAAGAGTGGGTACCAGGGGAAGGTGAGCGGGGTCTGCGGTGTGGGGTGCGGTGGGTGGGTGGAGGGTCAGGGCAGGGCAGGGCAGGGCAGGGCAGGGCAGGGCAGGGCGAAACACGGGGAGGAGAGGGCGGGCTGACCTCGGAGGGGAGCTTTGTGAGGATGAACGAGAGCTGGGCGTAGTACCTGCGGGGGTTTGGGTGCGCAGTGAGTTGGCGGCTCTGGAGGGGACAGGGGGGAGGGAGGGGCCGGGCGCACTGCTCGAGGAGGGGACCGGAGTCTTTGTGGACGAGGGGGAGGCCCGAGTGGGCAAAGGCGCGCAGGCGGAGGTGTTGCCACGCGAGTGCGTCTGGGCGGAGTGCGTCTGGGTGAGTCGACTCGCTCGTGTTGGCCAAGTGGGCGAGGATGTCGTCTGCGAGGGTTGCGAGCTGTGGTTGGACAGTGAGAGTGAGCGAGGAGGTGGGGGGAGGAGTGGGAGGGGGGCTCACGGGTTGAGTGTGTTTGAAGGGGAGAGGGACGAGGTTGTTGTTGTGGGTGCTCATGGCGAGTACTCGAGAGAGATGCAGGCTAGAGTCCCTGCAGCGATGGAGAGCGAGAGGGAGCACCGCCTCATCGCCTCGTGTCCTCCTCCCCCTTGCCCCTTCCTCCCCCCACACTCAGCATCCAGCCATGGCCAGTGAGCTCACTCGCCCACCCCCCCTCACCCACTCCTGTCCCACAGAACTCACCCACACTCACCCACCTCCCCGCAGCCGACCAGGACAAGCTGTCGCACTTTGCCCAACTCACCGGCTCCAACCTCAACCAGGCCTCGTTCTTCCTCGAGTCTGCCGGGGGAGACCTCGACGCAAGTCCCTCTCTCCTATTGACCTACTCCTCCTCAGCTGACTCGTGCCCTCCCCCCGCCAGACCGCCGTCGCCGCCTTCTTCGACAACCCGCAGGGCAATGACGACGCTCCCCCCGCCCCTGCCGCCGCCTCCCCTCCACTCGCAGCTCCCGCCCCCGTCCCCGCCCCCCGCGGAGCCTACACCCTCTCCGGCGCACCCGTAGAGTCTCTCCCCGCCGCCTGGGCCGCCACCCGCTCCTCGAGCGCGTGCGTCCCCTCTCCACCTTCTCATGAACTCGACCCCCTCACTGACACTGACGCTCCCACCCACGCCCACGCCCACGCCAACGCCCGCAGCTCGACCTCCCGCTCCACGACGCCCTCGTCCAACCCGCTCCGCTCCAACCAGGGCCCGCGCGTGACGGGCTTCCGCGACCTCGCCTCGTCGTCGGCTTCGGGCCCGCCTGCTGCGCCGGGCGGGTCGCGCGGCGGGTTCGGCACGCTCGGGGGCTTGGGCTCGGGGGGCGGGGAGGACGACAGCGAGGAGGACGAGGCGAGGGACCCTGCGACGTTCTTCACCGGTGGCGCAAAGAGGTGCGCTCTCAACTCGCTCTCCCCACCCCCACCCCCCCCAAGGACCTGGCCGTCTGCGCAGGGCCAGGCACTGATCTCTGTCTGCGCTGCACGCTCGCCAGTGGCCTGTCGGTCGAGAACCCGGACGACCGCAGGGGTGGGGGAGGAGGGATGGCCGACATGGTGCGCAACATCCTCAACCAGGCTCGCGAGTGCGTCCTTGCGCCCTCTCTCTCTCTCCTCTCCTCGTCCCCCGTCCTCGCTTGCCTTAGCGGACTGGGCTGACAGTCCTCGCGTGCGTCATGGCCAATAAAACAGGGGCTCGCGCCGTCTGGCCGGGGGAGAGGACGAGCAGCCGGCGCAGGCATCGTCGTCGTCGCGCTTCTTCGGCGGCAACGGTGCGTCTCGTCCCCCGTCCCCTCGTCCCCTCTCTGCGCGGCGGTCTGGCCCCGTCGCTGATCACACCCAGAGCGCATTCCTCGCCCCACAGCGCACACGCTCGGCTCGGACGAGACCCCCTCGACCTACATCCCCGACCCCAATGCCAAGCCTGCTGGCGGGGAGAACCAGGACGAGGACGAGGACGAGGAGGAAGAGGTGGCGATCCGCAACCTCACGTTCTGGCAGGATGGCTTCTCGATCGAGGATGGCGACCTCATGAGCTACGACGAGCACCGCGACTTGCTCGCTGCCATCCAGTCCGGGTGCGCGTTCCCCCCCCCTCCCTCCCTCTCCCTCTCCCCTTCCGCAGCGCTGACTCCCCGAACCAACACCACCCACCCCACCCCACCCCACTCCAAACCACGCACCGCACCGCACAGCCGCGCGCCGCTGAGCCTCCTCAAAGTCAAGCACGACCAGCCCGTCGAGCTGCGCATCGCCGAGCGCCGCACCGAGAAGTGGGTCCGCCAGCCGCCGCCGCCGCGGGGGCCCTTTGCCGGCTCGGGACACCGCCTCGGGGCCGAGGACGCGGCGCCGGCGCCGGCGCTTGCTCCTGCTGCCGGGAGCGGGGGGATGCCCGGGGGGATGCCTGCGGGAGGAGGAGCGGCGAGAGGACCCCAGCAGCAGCACGTCCCCCCGCCCGCGGCGGCGGTCCAGTTCGAGGTGGACCGCTCGCAGCCGACGACGCAGCTCCAGATCCGGCTGCGCAACGGAGACCGGTGCGTGGGGGCTCTCTCTCTCTCTCGCCACGATCGCTCTCCCGTGGCCGTGGCTGACGTGCTGGCTGCGGGGGGCCGGGGCGCGATGGCACAGCATGGTCGCGACGTTCAACCAGACGCACACGGTTGGGGACATCCGGAGCTACATCAATGCGTGCGTGGTCACTCGCTCCCTCCCTCTGGGGCTCGGGCTCCCACTGACCCCCGTCCTCACCCCGCCCCGCGCCCGCAGCTCGCGCCCGGGCGAAGCCTCGGCGCCGTACGTCCTCCAGACGACGTTCCCGACGCAGGACCTGACGGACGACGCCGCGACGCTGAGGGACGCGGGGCTGCTCGGGAGCGTCGTCGTGCAGCGGCCGGCGTGAGCGCCGCGCGGGCGCGGTGGGGGTTGCAGTGCTTGAGCTTGAGCTTGTCACGTTGTGTGTGTGTGTGTGTGTGTGTGTGGATTCGAACGAGTGGAGAGAGAGAGAGGTAAAGAGGTGAGTGCATGCGGCGGGCAGCCCTCGTCACCGAACTGGCTTGGCCTCGCTCTCCCTGAGAGAGAGAGAGAGAGGGCCCTTCCGCCTTGCTTGTCAGCGTTTCACTCAACCCCCTCGCCGCGTCAAGCTAAGAAAGCAGCACCGTGCCCCAACATGCCCGCCACGTCCAAGGCTGTCATCCTCATCGGTGGACCCTCCAAGGGTGCGCCTCCCCCCCTGCTCCTCGCTCCTCACTCCTCCTCACACCCTCACACCCTCACACGCAGGCACCCGCTTCCGCCCGCTCTCGCTCGACGTGCCCAAGCCCCTCTTCTCCATCGGCGGACGCGCCATCATCTGGCACTCGCTCGTCGCCCTCAGCCAGTGAGTCTCTCTCGTGGAGGGATGGACCCTCGATCGAGAGTGCTGATCCTCGCGCTTGCACCACTTGCGCTACGCAGCGTCGAGGGCCTCAATGAGGTGCTCCTCGTCGGGTTCTGTGCGTCGGAGAGCGCCCTTCTCCCTCGTCCCCCTGCGCGCACGAGGGCTGACCTTGCCCTTGCTACCCCTCCTCCCCGTCCCTCGTCATGCTCGCCTCCCCTCTTCGCCTCGCACCGCATCCTCCACCCCGCAACGCGCACACGCACACGCACACGCACACGCACACACACACACCAGACGACGAGTCGGTCATCGCCCCCTTCGTCAAGGAGGCCGCGCGCGACTTCCCCAACCTCTCGGTGCGGTACCTGCGCGAGTTCCAGCCCCTCGGGACCGCAGGGGGGCTGTACCACTACCGCGACATGATCCTCAAGGGCAACCCGGACCAGATCTTTGTCCTCCACTCGGACGTCGTCTGCACGTGGCCGTTCGAGGACCTGCAGAAGTTCCACGGAGGGCACCGCGGCGTCGGGACCGTCATGGCGGTCAAGGTGCGCTTGCGCCTTGTTCTCTCTCTTTTGCTTGCGGTCTCTTGCGCAGCCGCATCTTGACCGGTTTTTTGAGTCCCGTGCAGGTCCCGCGCGAGGAGGCGACCAAGTTTGGCTGCATCGTCGTCGACCAGCAGACGTCGCAGGCGAGGCACTACGTCGAGAAGTGCGTCCTCTACTTCCCGCCGATGCCTCCTCTCTCCACCAGCGATGGCCCCCTGACTCGTCACTTGTGTGCGCCACGACAGGCCCGAGGAGTTCCTCTCCGACACGGTCAACGCCGGCCTGTACCTGTTTGACTCTGCGCTCCTCTTCTCGTCCATCCGTGACGCCATGGAGGACAAGGTCAAGCGCTCGTCGTGCGTCCCTTCCTCTCTCTCCCCCCACGTACCCACGTCCCTCTGCTTCGCGCAGGCTGCGCGCGCGCGCGCACGGGGGCTGACCGGGTCGTTTCGGTTCGAGCCTGCGCAGCGACGACCCCGAGTCGACGGGCGACGAGCAGCTGCGCCTCGAGCAGGACGTCCTCTCGCCGCTGGCCCACACGGGCAAGCTGTACGCGTTCCAGACCGAGACGCCCTGGGTCCAGATCAAGAGCGCCGCGTGCGTCGTCCCTCTCTCTCTCTCTCTCTCCGTGCCCCTCCCGTGCTGCCCCTCGCCCGAGGCTGACCCGCCCCGCGCACGCACGCATGCACGTACGCCCACAGCTCCGCGATCCCCGCCAACGCGCTCATCCTCGCGTCGTACAAGACGACCAACCCGTCGCTCCTGCGCCGCCGCTCGCCGACCATCCTCGCCAAGTCGCGCTCCGACTACTCGAAGAACAAAGGGCCCGAGATCGTCGAGCCGTGCTTCATCCACGAGGACGCCCAGATCGACCCGACGGCAAAGATTGGGCCCAACGTGTCGATTGGGAGCGGCGTCAAGGTCGCGGCGGGGTGCAGGGTCAAGGAGTCGATCATCCTCGACGACACGATCCTCGACGTGCGTCGCGTCGTCTCTTCCTTCCCCCCCC
>SOZI01000067.1:10699-103456 GCA_006352295.1 Rhodotorula diobovata | reverse complement strand
ACACCTTGCTCCTCCCCGCGCACGTCCTCGTCCTGCGCCTCACGGGCACCCCAGTCCGCTCGACCTTCTCCGACCTGCGCGACCTCGTCGCGCACCACTTCCGCACCCCGACCCCGCTCGACGACGACGGCATCCCCTCCTCGCCCAAACTCGCCCGCACCCGCTCCGACCGCTCGCTGTACCGCTCCCGCTCGACCGCCGTCCTCTCGTCGGTCCTCCCCGCGTCGCTGGCCGACGCGCTCGACCAGGACTGGGTCCACAACCTCGCCAAGAAGGCTGGCATCCTCACCGTCTTCATCTCGGCACCCGCCCTGTCGTGGTACGCCGCCGTGCCCCTCACCAGCATGACCGGTGCGCACCTCCTTCTTCCTTGCCAATGTCTCGAGACTCTCCCGCTGACTGGATTGCACCGGCCTGCAGACATCACGGCCATCTACAACGTCTTTGCCTTCGTTCGTCCCCGTCCCTCTCTGGAGCGACCTTCTCAATCCGCCTCGCTGACCCGGACACCTCCCCTGTCCACAGTGGGCCTACCTCCTCTCGCTCTACTACCTCCCCACGCCCGCCTCGGCCCGCGAGTCCCCCTCGCACCGCCTCTTCAACCTCTGCAGCGTCGTCCTCGCCGTCTGCGGCGTCTTTGTCATCGCGTACGGCGACGCGACGGGCTCGAGCGACGGAGAGGGCGCCAACAGGCTGATTGGGAACGCATTGGCGCTCTTTGGGAGCGTCGCGTATGCCGGGTACGAGGTGTGGTACAAGATCCACGTGCGTTGCGCTCCGCCTCTCCCTTCTCTCTCGAGGATAGCAGTGCAGCTGACCCGGATCGCTCCCCGCGAGCGCAGATCGCCCTCCCCGACCCGCCAGCAGACGACCAGCCCCTGACGCCGATCCTCCCCGTGCACCAACGCCAGTCGTCGCGCCGCCCGCTCCTCGCGCACGCGCACGGGTCCGCGCCGCAGGCTGGCACGCCCGACACGCTCGGCGCTGCGATCGATGACCTCGACTCGGACGCCTCGGCGGACGAGGACGAGGAGGACAAGGCTGGCGCGCGGGCCGCGAGCGAGACGAGTAGCCTGCTCAACTCGCCGGCGGGGACGCCCACGCGGCCTCTGAGCCCTGTCCTCGGCGCTCCGTCCTCCTCCACCTCCTCTCAGCAGCGCCCGCGGCCCTCGCCTCGCCACCGTCCCTCTCACCTCTCTGCCCCACCCCCACGCGCGAGCCCAACCCTCTTCCTCCTCTACTCGAACCTCCTCACGAGCCTGATCGGCCTCTGCACCCTCGTGTGCCTGTGGGTCCCCATCCCGCTGCTGCAGCTCGTCGGGTGGGAGGACTTTGAGTGGCCCCCGGTCGAGGCGAGGTGGGCCCTCGTGGGCATCATTGCCTCGGGCGTTGGTGCGTCCTCTTCTCGCGCTTGCCCTCTCTCCCTCTCTCTCTCCCGGTCGCGGACTCCGCTCTGACAGGAGACACGCCCACGCCCGCACGCACAGTCTTCAACGGCGGCTTCATGCTCCTCATCTCGCTCCTCGGCCCCGTCATCGCCAGCGTCGCCAACCTCCTGACCCTCATCCTCGTCGCCGCCGCCGACGCCCTCTTTGTCCCCTCTGCGCCCCCGATCACGCACAGCACGCTCCTCGGTGGGGGCATGATCGTCGCCGCGTTTGCGGGCTTGATTGCCGGCGAGGTGAGGGCGCATCGGGGCAAGGAGGCGAGGGGTGGTGCGGGGGGAGCGGGCAACGGGATGGAGCGGTAGAGGCTTGCGGACATGTTCTATCTTTGTCGAGCGGCGCGCTGATTTCGCAGGCGGGTCAGGAACTCTGCCGCTGCTCGCGCTTCAGTCTCGTGTCCCTTGGACCTGCCGCGCTCGCGCTTTCGTCTCCTCGCGAGTGCAGCCTGTGGTTATCATGATTGTCGAGTGTCACGTAGGCTTCGTACAGCAAGCGGTACAGACCGCACTCGACAAAACTGTGTCCCGCGCCCCTTCCTCAAGCACCTCCTTTCGTCTACCCACTCGATTCGAGCGCCGACCTCACAGAGCCCGGCCCTCAGCTGCCATCCATACGCTGAGGCAAGTACGGCTCGCGGTCGTGCGCCTTGTCCCACAGCGCCTCGAGCGCCGGGTGCAGCGCAAAGTCGCGCATGTCGGGCGACTCGAACTCCTCGGGCACGCCGCGCTCGTCGCACAGCAGGACGTTGGGGTTCTCGTGCAGCAACTCTCTGCACACGATGCCGTCGCTCGAGGGGTCGACCTTGCGCGAGCCCTGGTGGTCGTCGAGCGAGTCGAGGTCGCACCACGCGCGCTCGGGCGGGCTCTCGCCCACCCAGATAGGCCCCACCCTGAACTTTGCTGTCCAGTCGATCAGCTTGGACATGTGGCTGCTCATAGCCGTCGAGCTGCACAAGTCGTCGTTCATGAGGACGACTTCGAGCGTCGACGAGTGGGCCTTGACTGCCTTGCGGAGGTGGACCGGGTTGCCGATTGAGGCGCCTCCCAGCCCGTGCCAGTAGTTGCCCGGCGCGATGTCGAGGATCTCGAGTGGCGACGAGGCGAAGCACGGGAGGAGGTCGAGGGCGCCAGTCGTGTACAACCGGAGGTGCCGCAGCTTGGGCAGGTCGAACACCTCCTCAGCAGGCTCGCCGCACTTCTCGCCGGAGAGGTACAGGTACTCGAGCGTGACCTTGAAGCGACTCAGGAACGACCCGAGGCTCGCGCACTGCAGGTTGCTCTTCTCGTCGTCGAGCTCCAAGTGGAGTGAGCGCAGCGGCCCGCGCGCACGCTCCCGAGGTGCTGGATCGTCCAGCGGCGGCACGAACGCGCATCGATATGAAGATGTGTAAGGTTGACGAAGCGCTTCAGGTCACTCAGGAGGTCAAGTGGGGGCGGTCTGTCGTCGAACCCGCACAGCTGGTGCAGCGCGAGGTGCGTGACGCGGCTCGGGTCCAGAGCGCCGAGGATGGCCCGCAGGTTGCCCCAGTCGAGAGGCGGCCCGATCGACATGGCCTTGTGTGCCCTCACCGAGAGGCGCGTGAGCTGTGGAAAGACGCTGTGAACGAGGTCCGTCTGCAGAACCACGCCGCGCGCGCCCTCGCCGCCCAGGATCTCAATCTCAAGGTCGCACACGTTCGGCCAGGTCGAGACTGCCGAGGCGTAGAGAGGCAACCGTTCGGGGAGAACGTCGCTGCTATCGCAGTTCGGGCGCGTCTTGACGGTCGTGACGAGCGAGCGAGTGCGCGCCGACAGTGCCGAGCCGAGGGTGGCGAGGTCCGCGTTGGATTTGAGGTGCAGGTTGACCGACTGCGCTTGTGAGAGTGTCAGCGATCGCACTCTGAGCCAAGAACGGCAGGGCACGACGCACCCTCCAGAAGCGCGGGGCGGCGACGCTGTACCAGCGGCGGCTGACCTGCATGATGGCCTGCAGCGTCGTCATGTCCTCGTAGCGGCCCTCGTCGCACGCCATGCTGACAATCTCCGACATGAGCTCGACTGGCAGGCGGTTGGCTAGGCTCGACGAGCGACTTGCGCCGGGAGGGGTCGACGACGAGAACACGGGGTGCGAGTGACGGCGAATCCTGCGGGGCGGCTGTCCGACGCAGACCTGTCGCGTAGAGACGTACAAGTGAGCCGAGCGGGTTCACAGCATCGTCAAAGGGCTGCACTCACCGTGAGGAGTCCCTTTCGCGAGCGGCTGATGAAGCGTGGCAGTCCCATGGCGGCGGATCGTGGCGACAAGCGGGAGCAGCAAAATCTTGTGATGTGAGTTATTGAGACACACACAAGCGACGAATGACCCAGTTGGGCGAGAGTGGTGATGAGGAGGAGGGTCAAGCGTGCCCCTCTGCGCTGCGACGTCGACCAGATCTGAGCGACGGTCCGTCGACGAGGTTGAGGCCTTGCGCCGGCTGGGCTGTGCGAGGCGTGTCATATTTGGAACGGAAGAATCGCTCGACAAGTCGCGGGAGGCGCAGGGCACGATACATGCAAGCAAAACCTCCGGATGCCATTGGGCAAGCTACTCAAGCTCACGACGATCCCGCCGCGCCTCCCTCTCCGCCCAATGCGCCTTCCAGATCTGCTCCAGCCTGTCCATCCCCTCTTTCCAGACCGCCCTGAGCGTTGGGTGGAGCGGGTCAGACGTGTCGTCGCGGTTGTCCCTCTCGTCCGGCTCGCCACGCTCATCGCACAGGAGGACGGTCGACCGGCCGCGGCTCATCTCGGCGCAAAAGACGCCCGTGTCGTGAGACGGGATGACCTTCCACGAGCGCTGGAAGTCGTCGAGCGTGTCGAGGTCGTGCCAGATGCGGAACGGCAGGCCCTCGTTTTTCCACACGAATACGACTCGGCAAGACTCTTGCAGCCTGATGAGGTTGAAAACGATCCCGGTCCATGCCCAATCGTCGCCCAAATCGTCTGGCATGAGGACGACCTGGAGGGTCGCCGCGTGAGCCATCACGGCGTCGGGCAGGTGCGCGCCATTGCCGGCGGGCGAGTGGAGCCAGGGCAGAATGGACTGGCGCGGATCGACTTCGAGAATCTCGAGAGGAGCGTTGACGAAGAAGGGAAGAAGGTCGAGTGCGTGTGCGGTGCAGAGGCGCAGGTGGCGGAGCTTAGGGAGGTCGAACAGCGCCGACGGGTCGCCCACCTTCTTGCCGGCCAGGTACAGGTACTCGAGCGTGCTCTTGAAGCGGCGCAGCAGCCGCTCGAGGTCGACGGGCTGCAGCTCGCTCAGGTGGTTGTCAAATTCGAGGTGGAGAGACCGCAAGGGCGCGCGAAGACCAGCGAGGTGGTCCATGGTCCATCCGGCGCACTGGCACGTGCTTATCCCGAAGTGCGTGAGGTTCTCAAAGGACGCGAGGCCCAAGAAGCTCGTTGAAGGGGCCTCGTCGCCGAATGCACTCAGCTCGGAGAGGTGCAAGTGGACTAGGCGGCTCGGGTTGACCGATGTGAGCGCCCTTTTCAAGACGGCCCAGCTCAGCGATGACGTCGAGCCGCGGATTGCGAGCGCAGTGAGCTTCGGATAGACCGTCTGCGCCAGGTCGGTGATCATGGCGAGCCCGGCGGGTGCTCCCGCATCGAGTTCGACCTCGAGGTCCTCGGCGTTGGGCAGCTGCGCTACGACGGAAGCGAACAGGCCCTCGCGGGAAAGGCGCGAACGGTCCGGGTTGCTGCGCGAGCGCGTCTTGACGACCTTGACGAAGGCGCGCGTGCGAGGCGAGAGAAAAGTCCCGACACGCTCGAGATCCTCTGTCGGCTTGAGGTGCAGGTTGACCGACTGCGCTTGTGAGAGTGTCAGCAAGTGCACTCTGAGCCAAGAACGGCATGGCACGACGCACCCTCCAGAAGCGCGGGGCGGCGACGCTGTACCAGCGACGGCTGACCTGCATGACGGCCTGGAGCGTCGTCATGTCCTCGTAGCGGCCCTCGTCGCACGCCATGCTGACAATCTCGGACATGAGCTCAACCGGCAGGCGGTTGGCTAGGCTCGACGAGCGACTTGCGCCGGGAGGGGTCGACGACGAGAACACGGGGTGCGAGTGACGGCGAATCCTGCGGGGCGGCTGACCGACGCAGACCTGTCGCGTAGAGACGTACGAGTGAGTCGAGCGGGTCCACAGCATCGTCAGAGAGCTGTACCCACCGCGAGGAGTCCCTTTCGCGAGCGGCTGATGAAGCGTGGCACTCCCATGGCGGCGGCTCGCGGCGACGAGCGGTTTGGCAAGTGGACAGTCGAGTACGATTTCTGGCAGAAGCAAGCAGCAAGCAGCACAAGCAGCGCAGAGCGAGTGAAGGTGCAGAGGTCGAGCTTGGGTCGAGGCAGGTCGGCCTTGTCCTCACCAGTCTCGACCCGTCAGGTCGGCGCCAGATCCGTTGATCCAGCCACACACCGCTCATTGTACCCAGCGAGTTGTGCCTCGC
The DNA here is from genome assembly GCA_006352295.1 of Rhodotorula diobovata. Taxonomy (NCBI): domain Eukaryota; kingdom Fungi; phylum Basidiomycota; class Microbotryomycetes; order Sporidiobolales; family Sporidiobolaceae; genus Rhodotorula; species Rhodotorula diobovata. Next base: position 97,545 of record SOZI01000067.1, on the reverse strand, counting down.
CGTCTTCCGTGCCGCCGTCACTCTTCCCTCTTCCCCCGACACCGCCTCCTCCGCTCGCCACGCTCAACATGCCCGCCGGCATTCTCAAGCAGCGCGCAAGCACGGCCGCCAGCCACAAGCGTGCTCCTCCACCTCCCGCGTCGGCGTCATCCGGCGAGGAGGACTTTGACGACGAGGAGGACCCCGACTCCGAGGAGGACGAGTGGGCCGCCGAGCGCAACAAGGCCGGGCCGAGCCGTGCTCGTGCTTTTGAGCAAGACGAGGACGAGGACGAAGACGAGGAGATGGGCCAGGCAGACTATGACGACGACGAGGATGAGGAGGACGGCGTCGCGGCGTACGAGAGCGACCAGGGTGAGGTGGTCGAGGAGGACAGCGACCCAGAGGTGAGCCGTTGCGACAGCTTCAGACACGAATACAGCTCGCTGACTCTAGTGCACTTGCAGGCATCGATCGGCAAGCGTGCGCCCAACCTCCCTCTCCCTCACCGTTGCGCCGCTCACCTCTTCTCCCTCTCGCAGAGCTCGCCGAAATCCCCTTTACCTCGCTGCTCAAGGCACAGAAGCAGCTCAAGAAGCAGCAGGGTAAGAACAGCGGCAAGGGCAAGGCTCGCGCCGACCAGGGCGCGCCCGAGGAAGAGAGCGTTGGCGCGCCGCGTGGCAAGGGCAAGAAGGGCAAGGGCAAGGGCCGCGCTGAGCAGGAGGGCCGATCCAACAAGCACGCGTGCGCCTATCCTCCTCTCTCTCCATCGCTTGGTGACGACCCCAAGCACTCACGCTCGCGTACCCATGCAGCCCGACCGAGATGTCGGCAAAGCGGCCCGTCTCGCGCGTCCGCCAAGTCGTCGAGACGCACACGCTGCACGCGCGCGACCCGCGCTTCGACGCCCTCTCCGGCTCGGTCAACCCGCAGCTGTTTAAGCAGTCGTACGGGTTCCTCGCCGACAAGCAGCGCGCCGAGCTCGACACGATGCGCAAGACGGCCGAGCAGGCGAGGAAGAACCGCACGCTGCCGCAGGAGGAGAAGGACCGGATTGAGGAGGCACTCAAGCGCATGGAGAACCGCGAGGTGACGCGCAGGATGAAGGAGAGGGAGCAGGAGGCGATCAAGTCGTGGAAGAAGGAGGAGCAGGACAAGCGCGCCCAGGGCAAGAAGGCGTTCTACCTCAAGGAGTGTGCGTCCTCCCCTTCTCTCTCTGTCTCTCGCCAGAGTCTCGACGAACACGCGCTCACCCTGCACTTTCGATCGGGCGCACAGCCGAGCGCAAGAAGCTCTTCCTCAAGGCCAAGTTCGACGAGTTGTCGACCGACAAGCGCAAGCTGCACAAGGCCATCGACAAGAAGCGCAAAAAGACGGCTCAGAAGGAGAAGAAGGCCATGCCCAACATGCGCCCGAGCACTGGTCGCTGAGCGTCGAGCGTTTTGCAGCCTCCTTTGCGTGCAACACGCTTGTCCCTCTCCGGTGCGCCTGGCTCGGGAGGAAGGAAGCTGGCACAAAGCGATATGACGGTCTCCGTACAGCTACTTCAGCAAGCGAAAAAAGCCAGCAAACGAGAGTGGGCCCTCCTCCCTCAAAATCAGCCCTTGCCCGGGTTGAGCGCGATCATGGGGATCCCGATCGAGCGCGGTGGGCGACTGTGCGCAGCCTTGACGACGGCGCGGTAGATCGAGCAGATCTGTGTGCGCGGCACGAGGCCACATTAGCCTGTGCTGACTTGGGAGGCGGAACCTGCTGCGAGACAGACAGAGAGCGAGAAAAGCGGGACGCACGACAGCCCGAAAGTCCTCCTCCTTCTTGCCGTGCCCTCCGCCCGGCGTGTTCGCCCACTGCACAAAGGCGCCCTCGGCCGCGAGGACGTCGTCGAGGTCCTCCGCCGTGGCCTTTTCGTCGTCGAGCCCGGCGAGCTCGCACATGGCGACCACCGTGCAGAAAACCTCGAGCGGGAGCGCGACGCGGTAGCGCGGCTCCCTGTCGACTGGCCGAGCGAGGTCCTTGGCCGAGGGCTCGAGCGAGTCGTGCGCCTCGTGCTGGTGGCACAGCACGTCCACCAGCGAGCCGAAGTACGTGTGCTGGGCCGGCTCGTAGTCGGGCGAGCCCTTGTGCCCCTTGGCCGTGCGGTAGCAGCCCTCGATGCTGCACAGGACGTGTGACGAGAGGAGGGCGAGAAAATCGTCGTCGTACTCGTCGGCGTCGTACGCATCTGCGTCAGTGTCCAGCTCCTCGTTGTCCGCGATGTCGAGCGTGTTGGAGAGGACGAGCTTTATGACGTGTAGGCGCAGACCGACGCGCCAGTCGTTGAGGTCCTCGTCCATGCCCTCCTGCGCCGCAGCGATCGCAGCCTCGTCGACGACGGCGTCGTGCGGCTGCCAGAGCGCACGGACCGAGGGCCAGAGGAGCCAGTCGGCGAAGAGAGGAGTCCAAATGACGCCCGTGGCCGATGACTGCTTGAGGCGGAAAGCCTGGTACGCGGGCAAGAGGGCCTCGCGGCGTTCGTGCTGCGCCTTGGTCGCCTCCGCCGCCTTGCGCTTCTTGCGCGACGAGGCGAGAATCTTGAGCACTTGCGGCTTCAAGTCCGCCCAGTCGGAGTCTGAGATGACGTCCGAGCCGTGGTTGACGACCTTGTTCGTGAGCCAAGGGCCGATGAAGCTGGATCGAGGGGTCAGCGCCGTGAGGGTCTTGAGAAGGCCGCGAAGGGACGCACTCGTCTTGACACCAGTTGTCGTCGGTGTCCAGCGCGAGCACACGAGCCTCGATGCTGTATGATAGTCCCGTTAGAACACGAAGAAGGACAAGGGTAGCGAGAGAACGCACGCCTGGCGCCTAGCGATCGAAGGCTGCGCCGCCTGCGCTCCGTCCGCCGCCGCGTGCCGCGCATAGAGAGGGGCGAGCGCTGCAAACAGCGCCTCCCCCTCCTGCAGCTCAACCGCTGTGTCAGCGAGGGGTCGACGAGCCCCGCCTTGCAAGCACGGGGAGACTTGTCGAACGACAGACGCACCTTCTCAACCTTGTCGCGCTTGGCCCTCCGCTCCCCGACAGACTCCGCCACGTTCTCGCCCCACTCGCCTTCCTTCCTCCTCGGTCCCTCGTCGTACCTTCCGCGATTCGAGGGGATCCCCGAGCCGCTGCCCTTTCTCCTGTCCGGCGACGCCAACGTCGAGGCGGCGAACACCTCCGCGTAGTAGACCTCATCGTCCTCGTCGTCCAGTTGTTGGAGCTCCCAGAGAACGTCACTGTGGGCTTGGAGGGACGACAGGAGGGCGTACGCCGCTGCGGCGCACACACAGACGGGTCAGCACGGCCATGCAGAGACGTGGCGACGGAGCGACGTACGCTTCTTGAGGTGCTGGTGCGGCTCCGAGGGCTTCTCTGCAGGTGTAGAGTGGCACTGTCAGTGCGATTGATGCGAGAAGCAGCGAACGAGAGAAGACAACGCACGACGCGAGCGGATCACGCAGTCCTTGGCCGCGCCGTGCAGCTCTGGGTGCGTCTCGGCGAGGTCCTTGAGGGCGACCATGCTGTGTCGCCAAGACCTTGCGTCAGTCCAGCGCGGCAGAGGAAGGAAAGGGGGTGACGCACTTGGTCTCGCGGCAAGGCTTGCACAGGCGCACGCGGAGGAAAGCGTCCGGCCAGTGGGTCGAGCGCTTGGCGCACATCTGCGTACCCTCGCCCACTCAGTCTCTAGTTTCTAATTTCCCTCGACACACGCACTGGAGAGTGAAAAGGCACGCACCGAACACGTCTTGCCCCAAACGAGCTCTGCGTACCCGCGCTCGTACCACTCCCACTCGCCTTGGACCAGGTCGGGCAGGCCCTCGGCGTCGCGCGCGCCCTCCCAGACAGCGTCGAGCGCGTCGCTGGACATGAGGGCGCGGTACGAGCTCGAGACGCACGCGATGACGGGGAGGGAGGCGGGCGGGAGGAACGAGATGACCTGGCGGCGCGGCCGCAAAGAGAGGGAGGGGGTCAGCCACGGCGCGAAGACCAGCTGAGCGGCACAGCGACGCACGTGGGTGAAGAGCCCGGCACCGAGCTTCTTGAGCGGGTCGACCTTGCGCGGGGCGTTCCTGCCCGCCCCAGTGCGCTTCTTGCCCGCGCCCGCGGTGCTCTTGCGCGCGCGCTTGGGCTTGCCGTGCCCGCTCACGGCGCGGTTGAGCTGGTCGGCCATGGCGAGGAGCTTCTCGTCCAGGTCCTCGTCCTCCTCCTCCTCCTCCGCAGTGTCCTCGTCGTTGGCATCGGACGAGGAAGCGAGCTGGTCCTCCTCGTCGTCGACGCCGCTCGCCCCGTGACCCGAGTCGCGGGGTCCCGAGCCGCGCGCGACCTTGATGCGCTTCTTGGGAGCTGGTACGTGCCTTGTGCGCGTCAGCGAGCAGCGCCCCGTGAGTGTGTAGCGAGCGCGTACACACCTTGTCCGTTCCCCGCTCGCCCTCCTCCTCCACCCTTGCCGCTCGCCGCGGCCTTGTGCTTGCGCTCCTGCCGCTGGTACTCTGCTTCGAGCTCGAGGAAAGCCTTTGGCGTCTGGTAGTTGGGTCGGGAAGCAGGTCTGAGCGAGTGCGGCATGGGTACCGGTTGTTGAGTGAGGCGCGGGAGGACAAGGAGGACGGGGTGCGTGCGGCTGTCTCGCGCGACTTTTCGACATCGGGGCGACGCGATTGACTCGGCCCCTTGCACGCCACTCAGCAGCAGCACAGGGTACTATAACAACAAATGTGCCATCTATGCACAAGACCAGACAAACAGACGCACCACCAGGTCAAGTCCCCGGTCCCCTCTCGAGCCCACTCAGGACCCCGACAAAGACCGCGACGGCCTTTGTGCACTCTGCCCAGTCCCGCTCGGTGGGCTCGCTCTTGGCGTACCGCGCGCGGACGAGGTGCGACTCGTACAGGTCTGCGAGGGGCCGGAGCGCGTCGGGGAGGGGGCAGGTGGGAGGTGGGAGCGCGAGGAGGGGCGCGAGGGGGGAGAGGGGGGCGGAGCGAGGGGAGGGGGAGGGGTAGGCGCCGAGGAGGGAGGGGTACAGCGGGAGGAGGGCGGCGCCTGTGGAGGCCCGCGTGGTCAGTCGACTGGAGTGACGAGCGGGCGGGAAGAGACCCGACGAGAGACGCACGCAGGGCCGGGATGGTCGCGAGGATGGCCGAGCGGAAGTTGATGTCCTCGCAGCTCGTTCCTGTGCGTCAAGACATGACAAAGCAGTCAGTCTCGCTGCGCTCTTTCGCGCAGAGCGACCGGTCTGCCCGGCGCTTCCTCGACGCACCTGGTCGTCCCCACCCCGCCTGATTGCGCCCGCTCGGCTGCGACACCTTTGTGATGATGCACGCGCGCTCGTACTCGTTCTGGATGAGCTCGCTCGCTTTCTGTTGAGAAGGGAGGACGGCAAGATTCAGGCGGGCGCTTCGAGGGCGGCGGCGCAAGGGGTCGCGGCGGAGATGGAGGAGGACGCACCTTTGGCACGTCGGTCGACTTTGTCGGGATGTAGCCCTTGGGGATGGCGATGATGGCGCGCTTGTTGGCGACTGTGCGGGTGATGACGAGCATGAGGCCAAAGATGATCTGCCGCGGGGAGCCGGGAGAGCGGGTCAGGACACGAGGGCAACAGGGGCTGCTTTGATCCAAGGGACGCACGACTGCAGCGTAGGTGCCAAAGGTGATGCTCAGGTCTGCGATTTTGGAGGCGCGGTTCGAGTAGATGAACGAGTGGCCAATGTCGACCAAACCGACGAGGAGGACAAAGAGGGTGAAGAGCAAGAGGCAGCAGTTTGCTACGGTCGTCAGGACGTTCCACCAGCGAATCCTGCGCCGGTGCGGGTAGCGCGACGAGGGCCCGGGACGGGGAGGTGGGCCGAACGAGAAGACACGCGGGAACCCCGAACGCTGGCGGGTCGACATGGCTAGTAGCTACGCCTCGAGGCGATCCTGACCGAGTGAGCGATCCAGCTGGGCGTCTGTCGGGATTGGTGCTGAGATGAGCGGGAGCCCAAGACGAGCCGCGGGGAGGGGAGGGGGTTCGCCGCTCTTGAACCTCGTCCACTCGCATCGCGCCGCTCGAGAGATCCCTTGACACCGACAAAGGGCTCAACATGAGGTCCACCTTGCGCGCTCTCGCTTCAGCCGCTCCCTCGCGCATCTCGCGCCTCGCCAAGACGCCTCATCTCCCCCTCGACTATGTGAGCCACTCTCTCCATCCTGTGCACAGGCCCTGGTGCGCCCTCGAACTGACATGGTGCACACCGTCATCCCCAGTTCATCCACCGCGCCAGCTCGCTCAGCCTGTACCGCCAGTTCATCCGCGCCACCCGATCCCTCGGAGACGTCGACGCCAGGTGGGAGACGGTCCAGTGGGTCCGCAAGGACTTTGAACGCTACCGGGGCATCGTCGACTCGGTGCGCATCACTCTCCTGCTTGCTGTCGCTGGACGCGCGCGCGCCCCTTGTGCTGACTGCGACGCTCGCGCGCTCTGGCAGGAGAAGTCAAAGACGCTCCTCGCCCTCGGGCAGCGCCAGCTCAAGCAGCTGCACGCCACGGGGAGCTTGATCGGCGGAGACAGCGCCAAGTGGCGAGGCAGGAGGACGGCCAAGTGAGGACACTGCGAGCAGGGAGGAGATGCTGCTCGGTTGCGCGCCTCACCAGCTCGAGGCGAGCCAGCCAGGGCCACGTCGCTTCCGGTGCGCTCGCCTCCCTCTTCAGCATCCAGAAACATTGCGAGCTGAGCTGACGCTCATCCGAAGCAGCTAACCGCCGTGACACGAGGTCACCGCCGTTCGAGCCGCCGACCGGCCCGAGGCTACATGCTCGCACGGCAAACCCACCTCATGCGCGCCCCGCCAGTCGCCGCGCTGTCGCTCCCTGTGACGTGCTTTGCTGTGAACGACGGCTGTGAACGACGGACGCGCCGAGGACTCGATAGGACGAGGACTGACAAGGGATGTGCTGCTGGAGCGGGCGACGTGAGTGTAATTTTGTCCCCAACCTGAGCATCGCACGCGCATGCCGGGCTCTTTACAAGTGCACGACTGAGAGGGAAGGTCAAGCGAGAGGAAGCAGCGAGTGCGGATAGTCTGCTGGCCTTGTGGTCACCGAAGCAAGGAGGCGGTGCTCGTCGAGTTCCTTCCACTCACTCTGCTCACACCGTCAAGCTCTCCTGTCACTGACCGGGCCACCGGCAACTCTACTGCGTGCCTCTGCGCACCATGCTCGCCGGTCCTGGGCGGCACCACCTCTTGCGACCCTCATCACTCCTCACGACGTTGGGCCGTCCGATCTTGCCGACGCCAGCGTTCGTGGGCCTGCGGTGCTTTCACGGCACTACAACATGCGCAGCAAGGCAGGACAGCAAGCCCCGCCCGGTCCTCGACCTGTTCCTTGGTCCCTCCCCTGCCGCGGCCTCATCCCCTCAGCCCTCCCCACCTTCCGCCACCAATGACAGCGCCCACGCTCCGTCCAGTCATTCGCATTCGCGAGCCTCCTTCTCGAGCTCGTCGCACTCCCTCAGCCCGACAGACCCGCCACCGACCGCCGCCTCGCCGCCCCTCACCCCCAAGCGCCGCGGCCTCCTCTCGAGCCTGTCGCGCCTCCGCTCCGGGACCCTCTTCGCCCGCTCGCCCGCTCCGCCCAGCGGGCCCGGCACGAGCGGCTACGTCGACCTAGAGGAGGAGCGCCGCGCGCGGGAGCGCAACCTCGAGACGGCCAAGGCGCTCGAACGCACGCTGCGGTCCTCTCGCGGCGCGGGGGGGGCCTCTGGCGGTGGCGGCGTCGGGGGCGGGCTCGACGTGCGGTGCACGACCCTGGACGCCAAGGGCGCGGTGTCGAGCATGGCGGCGCACGTGCCCAAGGAGGTGCTGTGCCGCAAGTTCCACATCCAGCCGCGCGACCTGAGGAAGCTGGACTCTGCGGCGGGGGCAAACGTCGTCGTGCCGACCATCTTGTCGAGGCGGGAGTGCGTGATCCTGACGGTGCTGCACCTGCGCATGGTCATCACGGCGACTTCGGTCACCATATTTGACAGCGTCGGTTCCGAGGACAGGTGCGTCGCCGCGAAATGCTCGCTGTGCGGCGTGACACTGACTGACGGCGCGTCTCCAACCCACAGCTGGCTCAAGGGCGTCTTTGTCTGGTCGCTCGAGCACGCCCTCAAGACGACGGGCAAGGCCGCGCATGGGCTCCCCTACGAGTTCCGCGCGCTCGAAGCCGGTGCGTTGTCCTCGCTCATTCTCCTCAAGCTAAGAAAGTAGCTGACGGCTGCCGTGACCGTCCACCACAGCGCTCATCAACGTCGTGACGGCCCTCGAGACCGACCTCAACAACATGCGCAGCCACGTCGTCGAGCTCCTGGCGCACATGGAAGAGAACATCGACCGCGACAACCTCCGCCTCTTGCTGCACTACAGCCGAAAACTCTCCATCTTTCAGAAGCGCGCGACGCTCGTGCAGGAGTGTCTCGACGAGCTGCTCGCCAACGGTGCGTGCGCGCTCGGGCTCACCCTCACGCAACAAGGGCTGACTGGGTCACGCTTCAACATTGCAGATGATGACCTGTCAGGCATGTACCTGACGGCCAAGCTGCAAGGCAAGCCGCGCGCCGCCAACGACCACGAAGAGGTCGAGCTCCTCCTCGAAGCCTTCTCCAAGCAGTGCGAGGAGGTCGTCAGCGAGGTCGAGACGCTCGCCGTACGTCGCTTTTGCTCCCTCTCTCTCTCGCGCGCAAGCCATGCTCTCGGCGCTTCTTCGAGGCTCACTCGATGGGTACGCGCGCCCGCAGGCCAACGTCCGCCACACGGAGGACATCGTCGAGCTCATCCTCGACGCCAACCGCAACTCGCTCCTCGGGCTCGACCTGCGCGTGAGCATCATGACGCTGGGACTCACCGCCGGCGCGATGGTCGCCGCCCTCTTTGGCATGGTGCGTCGCCCACCCCGATCCCGGGTCCCTCCCTCTCCTCCATCAGGTTTCGCGTTTCGCCGGGACTGACCACCGCCCCTCCCGACGCCCCGCACTCGCGCGCGCAGAACTTGACCTCGCACCTCGAGTCGCACCCTTTCGCCTTCCCGCTCATCTCGCTCTCGACGTTCGCGTTCGCGGCCCTCATCACGTCGTTTGGCCTGCGGCGGCTCGCGCAGCTCCGGCGGGTCGGGCTCGGGTGGCGCGACGAGGTGAGGCAGGTCGGGGACAAGTGGGTCAGGGGCGGGCGGGCGAGGGCGAGGGCAAGGAGGAGGGACTGACTCACGAGGATAGACGGGTCTGCGTCGTAGACTGGGAGACGTCTCGGTGCCGCTGTTGTTGTTGTCATCTCACCCCGCTCTCGCTCATCCGCCCCACGACGTCCGCGTGTGTGTCGAGCGGGTTTCGTTCACACGGCTGGGAGCGAGTCAAGTGTCTACGGCGGCGAGAAATGAATAAGGCGACTAGGCGCAGGGAGAGGGGTATCGACCAGCGACGGCCGGGCACGGAATCGGGGCATGTGAGAGATCCTACAGAAAGGAAGAGCGTGGCAGAGTCGGAGCACATCAGTCGTCGTCGGCGTTGACGACGCGCAGCTCGCGCTTGGGTGCCAGGCCCGTGCTGATGAACGTGTCGAAGCCGCGAGTCGTCTCCTCGACGTCGTCGCTGGAACCAGGGCGGAAGGAGGGCACGTGTCAGCTTGCTGCGGGTGAAGATGGCAGGAGAGAGCGAGAGACGCACGGTGCCGGGCCAGCATGGCCGACAGACCCGCTCCCGCGACGGTCCCATGGCGGATAGCTGTGCGAGCTGAACGAGTCGCGCGCGCTGCTCGCGACAAAGGTAAGGTCAGTCTCTCCGCACCCGAACGTCGTTCAAGGACAAGAGCCAGAGCGAAAGAGGACGACGCACCCAAACTTTTCGCCGGCGAAGAAGTGCCCGTGCGAGCTGCCCGAGTCGCTCCGCCCTGTCGCCGCATTCGCAGCGATGAGCGCCTTCTCGTGCTCTGCCGCCTCGCGCTCCTTCTTCTTCTTGCGCGCGAGGAAGAGCCAGACGAGCGCGATGAGCGCGATTGCGGCGAGGCCACCGACGACGCCGCCGACGATGGCGCCGAGGTTCGAGCCTCCACCGCCGTCGCCGCCGCTGTCACCGCCTGCTGAGCTGCCGGGCCCAGTGGACGAGCCGTCCGTCGAGCCAGACGTGTCAGGGTCGTCCGAACCGTCGCCTCCTGTCGCGGATCCCGAGCCGGACGTCGAGAAGCCCGTGCCGATGCCGCCCGTGATGTTCGCGACGATGGCCGGTGTCGAGAAGATCGACTCGGCCTTGAACTCGCTCGCCCAGGTCATGGACGATGTGTTGAGGACCTGCGCGTCCAGCACGGCGTCGCGTCAGCATTGGGATGCGACGGAGCTCGAGACGAAGAAGGGACAGACAAAGATGCCCGGCTGCTCGCAGAGGACGTCGTCCCTCGTGACGCCCCCGACGACGACCAGCTGGTCGCCACTGAGCGCGCACTGGTGGCCCGCGCGTCCAGTCGGCGAACTCGGAAGCTCGCCCACGTCGGTCCAGGTGTACACATCGTCGGCAATCGTCAAGACGTACACGCGCGAGTCGCGGGCCGTCTGGTTCAGGCGCTGGCCGCCGTAGACTGCGAAACGAAGGTGCCCGTGGGGTCAGCTTCGGCGGCGCGACGCAGGTGAGGAGGAACAGAGCGCACTGATGATGTTGTGCGTCTGCTTGCCGTGCACTTTTGCGCTGCCTCGGACCGCGCAGTGGTTGACCCGCGAGCCGAAGCGCGCGCCGAGCGTGCTCTGCTTGGTCCAGCCTCCGCTCCCAATGTCAAACACATCGAGCACCGACCCGTCCTCGACGTACTGCGTCTGCGTCGCGCCGCCAATCGAGACGAGGATGCCCTTGCCGTCCGTGCCGAGGTTGGGGACGTAGGTGAGCGTGCCGTCGGCGCGCGAGAGCGGGCTGTTCTCGGGCGTCGACGAGTTGGACGTGACGGCGTCGGGCGAGAAGGACGAGATGTTGCGGAACGTCTGTGAGCCCAGGTCGAAGCTGACGATGCTGTTCAAGTAGAGCCGGGCGATCTGGTTCGACCAGCCCTCGGTCGTGTGGTCGTCGAGGTGGCCGTAGCTGTCTGCGGGTGCGGAGGACGCACAGACGGGTCAGGCAGGGGCCAAGCACAGCGAGGCAGGGAGTGACGTACAGTAGGCGACGTGGTCACCATTGGCGCCTTGTCCCGGAACGATGGCAGGCTGTCCCTCTGCGGGATTGCCTACGTCGTCCCCCAGCGTCTGCACGACAGACCACTCTCCCTTGTCGATCTCGTACTTGAACGTGCGCGCCTCGGGCGGCGGGACGTCGGGGTTGTCCTGGAACTGTCCGCCCCACTGGTACAGCGTGTTGCCGTCGGCGGAAGCCCACAGGGCGCCGAGCGAGACGGCTGGAGGGAACGAGTAGTTGCCGTTGTCGGGCTCAATGAGCTTGAGCGGCGGCGTGCCCGTAGCCCAGTCTGCGCGAGAGGGGCTGCCAGTCAATCCAAGGCCTCGAGGGGGCGGCAGGATCGGACGACGTACCTTGGTCGAGCGCGAGGGACACGAGCGCGTTCGTCCACCAGTTTGACGTCTGACTGCTCTCGAGCTTGGCCTGGCCGCCATAGTACCACAGGGTGTTGGCGGACGAGGTGCCGTTGCCCGAGGACGACCCTGGTGCGTTGGCGACGGCCATCTGGCCGGACCAACGGAAGCACGGCGTCGGCTGAGGCTGCGACTGGGCATTGGTGACCGTCGTCGAGGCGACTGCGGCCCCCAACAAGATGGTGCGGGCGAGAGAGCCCCTCGTTCGAGCGCGCTTGGCGGGGAGGGACGGTGGGGACGACGAGTCGATCGAGGACAGCGGTGGGCGCTTGCGCTGCGCAGGATGTCTTGCGAGCATGGTGGGAGAGCCTTGAGCGCAGCTGTGCGGCTATCGACTACGATGGGGCAGGGGAGGACGATTCAGAACGTCGAGAAGTCGCCGTTGGCGGAACATCTGGAAGCGAGCGTCACCGTCTCCCGTCCTCGACGAACGACGGCGTGCGCGCGCGTCCCGGAGCTCGAGCGGTACCGGGTGCTCTCGTGAGGAGTCAGCGCTCGCGGCTCAGCACGCGCAGCCCGCGTGAGGAACCTCACTCTCCCCGTTCGCGCTCGCACCCTCCCTGCACCGCCTCACTCGACCTCCACATCGCTAAATTCCAACGCGTCGAGCTAAATAAACTGCGAAGGCGCGTCTTCCCTCACGACCACAGTCACCAGTCCGCCAGCGCCCTTGTATGTACTGTAGGCCTGTCGGCAACTCTCGCCTCCCCACCGGAGACCGTGGATCGGCGTAGCTCGCCCTCTCCGAGTCGCACACCGTACGCGCATCAAGGTACAGACAGCAAGCTTGGAATTGCGCACGCGAGAGCATAGGCGAGAACGAGCGGAGAGGAGGAGAAGAAGAGAGGACGTGGGGAAAGAAGCGCAAACCGCGACGACGAAGAGAGAGAGAGAGAGAGAGAGGGGCCCCTTCGCCATCGTCGCTCACATAGGCCTCACCTGCACGCCCTGCGGCGGCCCGTCGCCCCCAATGCGCTGCCCCGACGCGCCGCTGTTGAGCAGCGCCATGAGGTCCGCGCCGGGGTTCCCTCCCGCCGTGAACATGGGCGGCGGAGGCGGGGGCGGCGGCATGCGGCCCTGGAGGTGGTGGTGCGGATGCGGCGGCGGCGGCGGGAAGGGCATCACGCCGCCCGGACCGCCAGGGGGCGGCGGACCGTGCGGCATGAGGCCGCCGGGTCCGGGGCCGGGGCCGGGGCCAAACATCATCTGCGGCGCGCCGGGGGGGAAGAACGGCGGACGGCCGCCCGGTGGTCCCCCTCCTGGCCCTCCGGGCGAGACGCCGTTGGGGCTGGCGAGCGGCGGGGAGAGGGGACCGTTGGGGCGGACGAGCGGCGGCGACGCAAAGGGCGGGAGCATGCCCGGGTGCGGCGGCGGCGGCGGAGGAGGGAGGGGCCGGCCGTCGGGCGCGAAGCCAAAGTGCGGAGGCTGCATGCCCGGGGGGAGCTGGCCCGGCATGGGAGGCGGTGGGAAGCGCTGCCCGAAGAACTGGGGCGGGACGCCGCCCTGCGGAGGCATGGGCGGGGGAGGGCCCTGCGGCGAGAAGGGCGGCGACGACAGGCCGTTGTGGGTGGGACCACCCGAGCGCGGGCCCTCCTCCTTCGAGTGAGGCGGCACACGTGCCTGCGCCTGAGGCTGCGTCGGCGAGCGCGTGTCGGCAGGGCTCGGCGCTGGCTGCTGCTGCGGGGACGCGAACCCGAACCCGGGAGGCGGAGCCGGCGCGGCAAGGAACGGCGACTGGAGGCCCGGCGCAGCGGGCGCGGCGGGCGTCGCAGGCGAAGCCACGGCTGACTTGTTTGAGAAGTTGAACCGGCTCGACGCCCGGCCCTCGTCGGCGGTCCTCGTCGACGCGTTGGTGAGGGCGGGGGACGCGACAGCGGAGGGAACCTGCGACGCGAGCGGCGAGGGCGACATTGCCTGCGGCTGTGCCGCCGAGTTGTCGCGTCCGACGAGCGGGGACGAGCTCCGCGCGCCAGAGACCTGCAGCATGCCGAGGAGGCGCGCCATGCTGTCCGCGTCCTCCTTGCTCGGGCCCGCTGCACCGCCGCTGGTCCCGCTCGCCGAGCTCGCGCCAGCGGCCGCGCCGAGAAGCGAGCTGAACGCGCTCGCAGGCGGTTGCTGAGCCGCCTGCTGCGGCGAGGCCTGCCCCGCGGGCTTGCCGTCAAAGAAGCGCGCAAAGCGCGACCCGCGTCCTCCTTCGGCCGCGGGAGGCGAGGCCGCCGACGACGCAGTCCCCTCGAAGCCAGGCGGCGGCTGCGAGGCGCGCGCAATGCCGAGGTCCTCAAAGATCGACTTGGCCGGCGCAGCCTCCTGCGCAGCCGGCTCGCTCGCGGTCGCAGGACGATCCTCCTCGACGGAGAGCCCCGCAGCGCGCATCTCGCGCTCGCGGTCCTTGCGCTCGCGCTCCTTCATCTGCGCCTTGAACGCCTGGAGGCTGTCTATGCCGTTCTTGCCCGCCGCCGGGCTGAACGTCGACAGGGGCGACTTTGCGAGCCGGTCGCGATCGCGGTCGCGCGAGGCCGCGTTCGACGCCTTGTTGTCGTTGCCCTCGCCGTCGCGGACGTGGCCCGAGCCGTCGAACGAGAGGCTGCCTGTCGCGGGGGCGTCCATCCAGGCGGGCGACGAGCCAGCGCCCGAGCCCGAACCAGAAGGCGAGTCGTCGTCCATCCATGCGGGGCGGCCGGAACGCCCAGAGGGGCCGTCCCGGTCCGCGCGGTCGCCACGGTCGCCGCGCTCGCGGTCGCCGCGGTCACCACGGTCCCGGTCCCGGCGGCCCGACTCGGCGGTACTCGGCGGCGCCTGGTTGCGAATGAGGCGCTTCTCGCGCTCTGCGAGAGTGAGTGCAGGTGGTGAGCGGGGGGCGCACAGGGACGCGAGCGAGCTTCAGAGCACAGGAACTGACCCTCCCTGCTCATCCCGACGTTCCTCCACCCGCCCTCGTCAGCGGGCCCAAGCCCCCTGCGCACGTCCCGCCTCGACTGCCCCGCCGCCAGCTCGGCGTCGTCCCGCCTCCTCAACTCGCGCTCGCCGCCCCTCGCGCCGGCGCCGGCGCCCTCCCCCGCCCCCCCGCCGCGGCTCCGCAGCCTGTCCCCCCGCTCGCGCTCCCCGCCCGCAGCCAGCTCGAACCCGCGGCGCTCCTTGATCGGGCTGCTCGGCTCGCCCGTGCGGCCGCTCGCCGAGCCGCGCAGGTGCGGCGCGACGTCCTTGTCGGCCTCGCGCTCGCGGTCGGTGAGGCCCGCGCCGCGGGCGCGCCGCCTGCTCCCGGTGCCTTCGAGGGCTTCTCCCAGCCCGCCATCGACGCCGAAGCGGCCAAAGTTGGCAAAGGGGGACGAGTTTGACGCGTCGGCGTGGAGGCGGCGCGGGGTGGAGCGCTCGCCGCGGTCGCGGTCGCGGTCGGAGGGGCGCGAGGGGAGGCCGTGGCGCTGCTGTACTTGTGGGGAAGGCGGGTCGGTGAACTCGCTGTTTGGAGAGGGGGAGTCGCAGCAGAGGTGCCAGAGTCGAGCCGACGGGGTCGTGCGGGGACGAGCAAAGGGGTGAGATGGTGGGGACGGCAGGAGTCAGGTTGGAGCTCGAGTGAGCGGAGCGGGAGGGAGCTTGAAGGCGCACCCGTGCCACTCTGCGAGGTCCTTCATGCCGTCGAGCTTTGTGGGGACGAGAGGGCTGGCATGGAGGGCGAGGAGCTGAGCCCGGGTGTAGACGGCGTTGGGGCGCTGCGCCGACACAATGGCGGGGTCCATGGCTGTTGCGGGGACTGGACTGTCAGTCACGCACAAAGCCTGGAGGCGCGAGAGGGGCTCACGAGGGTCACCCATGGTTGCTCCGACAGATGAGGTTTGGGAGCGCACGAGGACAGGCGAGGGCCAAGCTATGTGCCCACGAGGGATCGTCGAAGATACCCTGAGCGCCTGGCAGTGCGCTGGACCTGCCTAGTGAGACGGAGGGCAGCGAGAGCGAGGAGGCAAAGGGGAACCTCTCTCGGTCCGTGTTGGTGAACCCGTCCCTCGCCTCCCGTTCCCACCTTGCTCGGTACTGCAGAGTAGGACGCTGCGACACAGGCCTCCCTGCACACACGCCGGCACGTCAGCGTCATCCCCCCGTCCTGCTCGGCGCTTGACTCCGTGATCCCACCTAGGCTGCTGCTCGCTCCTCCCGCCCACCTTCTGAGGCTCCCTCGCTCAGTGCTCCTTCTAGCTCGCCCAGGCGGTCAACAAGCGACGGCCGCCTCAAACCTCGCAGCGCTCACGCCGACCTTTCTCGCAGGTCCTCATCAGCTCGTCGTCGCAGCTGTGGCTCGTGGTGGATGACGCCAGCAACTTTGCGGCGAACCACAGTCCCGACGAGGACGACGAGCGCAACACCGCTCGGACTGTCACCCTGCTCGCCCGCCTTCATCGCCTCAATATCCTCGAGGTCGTTTGTGTCGACGCGCCCCTCCTCGACGCGGTCCTCTCTGGCAAGACCACGGCTGCCAATCTTGCCGGCCTCGATGAGCTGCGCGTCATCGCGTCCGATGTTGTCCACCCAGCAGGCGAGGACGAGCACGCATGGCTGCACCATTTCGCTCGCCTATCTGCCGTCCGGACGCTCGTCCTCTTCCTTGACGACCTCGGGTCCCACAAAACGCACATGAAGAGCCGGCTGCCAACCCTCGCGGGCCTCAGCCAGCTCTTGCTTTGTTCAGGGCGCGACCTTCAGGGACTGGGCCGCACATGCTCTGCGCCTCTTAGCGCCCGCCATCCTCAAGTGTCCCCCTGACCCCTCGAGCTGCCTCCCACGCCTCCTTGAGCGGCCGCCGTCGAGGTGTGGCCCCCTGAGCTCGTCATCAGCCCGTCGACTTCGGACGAGAGGTCGACGGCGCTGTCGACCTCGGCTCACGAGATGCGCTGCTTGCCAGCGCGCCTGGACATCTTGGGGACGGTTTTGATGTGCCAGGAGTGAGTCGAGCGCGTGGGGGTGACTTGATCGGGACAAGAGTGGCTCGAGCGCCGGCCACTCGGACTGAATTGGTGGAGCACACTGCGTCGTTCATCCTGGACGAGCGCATCGAGTGCAGCTCTGGCCAGGCAGACCGGCAGAGCCACAGTTTAACACTTACGATCTAGCAGCGCGCCGTGCATCGGTTCGCCGCGCTCTACCCCGACAAGCCTGTCAGTGCGCCCTCCTTTTCACGCGCATCCTCTCCCCGCTTCCTTCGCCCCTCGGCGCAAGCGCGGCGTCTGCCCACATCCCCACGCAAGCAAGCCGAGTAGCCACGAATCAGTCGTCGCTGTCAAGCTCAAGCACAGTCGTACGCCCCCTCGCTCCCCCTCCCGCCGGCCCCGCGACGGCTGCCGTGCCACCCTGCACCTTGCGCCTCTTCAGGCCCGGCCCGTCTGCCTCGCGCTTGGCGACAGGTTCGTCGTCGTCCGAGTCGAGCTCAAGCACCTCGACCTGCCCGCTGAGCCCCGTCGTGCTGCCCGCACCGCCTGGCGCCGCGCGGCCCCCGCTCGACGGCCCGGGCTGCTCCTGCTTGACCCGCGGCGCCCGGCCCGCTCGCTGCTTCGCCGACGCCTGCCGTCCCGCATGCATCGCGGCGTCCTCTTCCATCGCTCGCATCGCGTCCTCCTCGTCGGCGTCCGCGGCGTCCAGTTCCATCGCGAGGTCGAGGTCGTCGCCAAAGTAGTCGGACGAAGGGCTCGGCTCCTTGGGTCCCGGTGGCACCTGACGAGGAGGGGAGCGCTGACGCGGACGAGGGCTGCGAGGCGGGGGCGACATGTCGATGTTTTGCGCGGCTGCGGCTGCGGCTGCGGCTGGAGCTGCGGCGAGAGGGGCCTCGTCGCCGGGCGCGGGGAGGGGGTCCATGCTGGGCACGAGGGGTCAGTGGACGCCGGCGATACCCCAGAGCCCCGGTGTGCCGAGCAGGTAGATGGACGCACCCGATGCGCTCCCTGAAGCCGTTCTCGAGCACCCACTCCTTGACCGCCTCGAGCTCCTCGACCTGGTAGCCCTTGACGACCGTGTTCTGCCGCGTGAGCATCATGATGCCGTTCACGAATGGAACGTCGTGAACAAGTAGCTGCGCGAAGAGCCGGAGAGTCAGGAATCCGCAAGCGCACGAGGGCAGCAGGAACGAGGGTGCCCACACCTTGGTGCCCAGCTTGATCTCCTCGAGGCCGAGTCCGTCGATGCGCTCGCGCTCAAACGCCCTGACCTCCGTCTCGCCGTCCGTCAGCACGAAGCTGCCGTTCCCGCGCGGGAAGACGGGCGCCCTGCCCGCAGGGAGGACCGCGTCCTTGTTGTCCGCCTCCCCAGGCTCCTCCTCCCCGAGGTCCATGATGCGCCCACCGCCTTCCCTCCCCGCGAGCTTGCGCGCCTCGCGCTTCTCCTCGAGGACCTCGCGACCTTGGATCGCCGAGTGAGCGGCGTCGCTCACGCGCTGCACCTGGAACAGGACGGCAGCCTTCTTGCCGCCCGCGAAGAGCACCGTGCGAGCGCTCGCAGGTGTGTGCGTCGTGAGCGCTGCACGACGCGCGGGCGGAGTGGGGAGTTGGACCGAGGTCGAGAGGTCGGAAGAGAGGAGCTGGACTTCGACGGCTTTGATCAGACCGGGGGTTGTGGCAGCGGTCGGATCAGACTCCTGTGCGGTGTCAAGTGCTCTGTCAGCTCTGCGAGGCCGTCTGGGGCGCAGCAGGGGCGGGAACGAGTCGACCAACCTGGAGGTACTCGACGCACGCCTCGAGCCACTCTGGGTTGAACTGGAGCGTCGGGTAGGTCGAACGGTACCAAGCAAGGAAGGCAGGAGGAATGCCGGGCATTGGCAGGCGCCCTTGAGAGCGAGAGCGGAGATGGGAGGAGTGACCGAAATAGGCGTCGCGACGCGCAGAGGTCAACCAACTCGTCCTGAGCGAGTGCACTTCGAAAGCGCCGAACGGCGGTTACAGACCCTCCGCTTGCTCTGAACGGACGTGTTGAGACAGGGCGAGCCAAAGACGAGAGCGCCGCCGGCGGAGACGGCCCCTCGAGCTCACTGCGAGCGCTTGACTTGTCGCGGCTCGTGCTCCTTCGCAACTGACTCGCGCGCTCTGACGTCGCCGATTCGTGAGCAAGCGCTTCGAGTAAGCGATATGTACGTGCAGCAAAGCGTGCCCCCGTCAGCGCATCAAGCGCCTCGATCTCTACCAGTGTCTGTTTCTCCCATGCGCCCCTCGTGCCCTCTTCGCCGCACCGCCCCCCGTTCCCGCGCGCCCGTCCCTTGGCCGCACGACCGCGCTCTAAAGCGGGTCGATGCGCCCAGCCCTCGAGCGCAGCGCGCCATTGCCCTTGCCCGACGCCTCGTCCATGATCTCGCGCTCGTCGACGAGGTGCTCGGCAAAGGTGCTCGCGCGGTGGAACGCCGGGTCGTGCTCGCGGGCCTTCTCGTGCGTCTCGTCGGCTGCCTTTGCCGCCTCGGCCGCCTTGGCCTTGACCTCGTCCCAGGGGACCTTGGTGTACTGGACGGGGTCGGGCGCACCGGGCGCAGGGTCACCGGCACCGCCGGGTCCGTAGATCTCGAGCTCGGCCATGGCGGTCTTGAGCGCGCAGATCCACTTGGTCCTGCGCTGCGTCTTGAGGGCGCTGTTCTGGCAGTTGCTCTTGTAGTTGATGCAGGCCGAGAGACTGAGCTTGCCCTGGCCGGCAAAGTCGAGGATGCTGATGTCGATCGACGGGATGTAGTCGCGGCGCTCCTGCTGGAGGAACTCGAGCATGCGCGTGCGCAGCGCCTCGATCTTCTCGAACGTCGTGCCAAAGTCGACGTCCCAAGTGAACGCTTCCCAGATCGGGCCGGAGCGGCGGTAACTGCGAGGCGCGGTAAGGAGCAACGGTCAGCCAGCGCGGCTTGAGATACATTCACCGCTAAAGAGCGAATGACGCACTTGAGGAGGAACTTGGTGTTGAGGAGCGAGTGAGGCGCCTGGGTGACGGTGCCGTCCTCCCTCTTGAAGATGCTCGACAAGAGGTGCATCTCGAGCACGACGTATTCGACAGTGTCGATCGCGATGCGGTCGCCGACGTCGTAAGGGTGCTTGATGAACAAGAAGATGATCGACGCCAGGATCTCCTGCATCGTCGTGCCGATGAGCCAAGACAGACCGAGGATGAAGGTGCCGGCACTGGGAGCGAAGCGTCCGGCGTCAGCCTGCTGCAATCTGGGTTCGAGAGAGGGAAAGTGCTCACCTCGCAATCATCGTGTTGAAACTGGCGTTGAGGAGACCCGCCTCGATGAGGATCGCCACGACGTACCACACCGTCATGAGAATGTTGTCGAGCCTACGGGAGACGACTTCGAGTGTCAGCGATGTCCGACAGCATGCGCAGGACAAAGGGCTCGCTCGCCGACACGACGACGCACCTGCCGACAGCCGAGTCGATGTCGCGCATGCTGCGCGCGAGAGCCTGACGCTCGCGGTGGATCTCGAGGCACGCCATCTCGACCTCGTCGAGCGTCGCGTCGCCGTTCGAATCGCGGTCAAAGATGGCAAAGGCCTGCAGGAGTCCTTGCCGTCAGCGAGAGGGGTTCAGCGCAGAGAGAGAGACGTCGACGCACCCGCTCAGCCTCCTCACGCGAGCGGAAGCACCTCGAGATGTCGGCGAGGACCATCCCGTCGCGGTACTGAGGGGCGAATGAGTAGTAGATCCTCCTCGCGAGCTGCTTGGTCTTGTTGGCGCTCTGCAGCGCGCTCGTCACCATCGACGACGGCGAGTTGGGCTGCAGGACGCGCTCGCCGGCGATCTCGCTCGCGACAGTACCGATTACGGTCGTCGCCGTCTGGGCGGCCTTCTGCGCGCCCTTGAGAGCCTTCTTGATGAGGAGGGTCGGGTCCGACAGCTGGCGCTTGTTGCGCCCGCGGGCCATGGCGCCGTCGAGCGTGTCGGACCTGCCGATGTCACGCGAGCTGCGAAAGACACAGGCGTCAGACGCTCGTGCAGGGGGCTTGAAAGAGCGCGACAAGCGCACTTGAGATAGAGCGCGATGAGGGCGCTAATCTGAAACTTTTGCTCGACGATGCGGTCTTCATACGAGCGCTTGTGGAAGTTGTGGGCGCTGCAAGGTGCGCGGACGGGCGTCAAGATGGACCCCAGGATGTAGCCTACGAGGGACGCGCGAGGCGAGAGAGAACGCACATGATCTGGACGATCAGCTTCTCGACGAGGAGAATGACCAAGTTGAGGAAGATGCCGAACAGGCCCTGCGTGATGAGGCTGAGGGTTGACTGCGACTTGACAGTGCCGTCGGCGCCGGGGACAGCGCGGCCGTTGATGAGCGGGAGGAATGAGATCCAGATGGCTATGCGTACGCGGACACGAGGCGTCAGCGATGGAACAATCGCACGAATCAGAAGCGTAGGCGCACCGAGAGCCCAGCCGGCCAGGCCGACGTAGAAGCGGACGGCCTTGAGGTAGGCGATGTAGTGGCGCAGCTCGGGCGCGACGACACCGAGCGTGCGGGTCAGGATGGCAGGAGCCATGCGTGCGCCTGTACATACGTAGACATCAGTACGCCGCTAGAAGCGAAGAACCGAGCTCGAGAATGAACGCACTCAGCGCAGCGCCCCACCAACCGACCCACACGACCGAGAGCCAGACGGACCACCACTTGAGCGGGACAGACCAGATCTTGCCGTTGGGCTTGGCGGTGAACTGGACGATGGCGGGGATCCAAAGGATGGCGAGGATCGGGACGATGTAGATGCTGCGCGGAGGAAAAGGGAGAGGGGGCACAGCGTGTCATCAGCCTCATCCTCTCTCTCTCGACGGCAGGCAAGTGGGTGAACGCACATCCAGCGGACGATGTAGTGCGAGTTGAGGACGGCAAAGAAGGCGCGCGAGAACCAGTTGCCGTTGGACGGGATAAAATCGCCCTCGGCAAACTGCAGGTTGGGGTTGGAGCTCGCCGCGGACGTGTACCCGCTCGCCTGGTTCGAGTCACCGAGGCGTCCGTACGGCGAGTTGCCCTGACCGGGACCAGCCCAGTTGCCGAGCCCTCCGCCGCGCGAGCGCTCCTGACTGCGCGAGCGCGGCGTGTTGTACCCGCTCCCCGGGGTACTGCCAGTGCCGCCCTTCTCGCCCGAGCCGTACTGACGCTCGGCACGGCGAGACTGGCGTTCCTCCGGCATGCTCGGAAGCGGCGCCATGGTAATCGACGGGCCGGCGTGCACGGGACGCGAGTCGATGTGCTTCTCCGGGTCGCCCTCGGCGCCCGTCGGGAGATAGGCACCGCCCGCGGCGGCGGCGCGAAGCTGGGTGCGCGAGTTGTGCGTCGACAGACTCGTGCGCGGGATCGAGCGCGACAGGTCGCCGCCGTCCTCACTCATGTCGAGCGAGCCGGCCTGTCCGTGAGGCGACGTGAACGACGCGGGCTCGCCGAGCGGAATGGCCGTGTAAGGCTCGTTGCCAAAGTAACCTGCGTCGTCCTGGTCCTGCACGCCGCCGTACGCGCTCTGGTGGCCACGGCTCTGCCCGGCAAAGTCGTGAGCGGCGAACCCGTCGCCGCCCTGCTGAGGCGAGGTGCCGAGTGCGAGCGGGTCCGTCTCGGCGGGGACGGGCATGTTGTGGCCGTAGGTGGGCTCTGTGCTCCTCGGCGGACTCGGCGTGGGCGGGTAGGCATTGTTTGGCGCCGTCGAGGGAACTGGGGGAGGGGGGACCTGGGGAGGACGGGACGACGAGCGTTCGTTGTGGCCCGTCGCCATGATGATGATGTGCTACAGGTGGTGGAGTCGGTAGGGCGACAGTTTTTTGACCGGCAAAGTAGCGCTGCGAGGGGAGCGAGCGAGGTGGGAGGCCTAGGGGCGTGTTTCGCAGCGCGGCGGAGGCGCAGTTGGGTGGTCGTGCGCAGGTGGAGGGTCGTGGGCCAAGAAGGAGAGGGCGTAGGGGGACAAGGGTCGTGAAGGTGGGTCGTGCGTGTACAATAGCTAGAGGAGGGCGCGCAGGGAGAGAGAGAAGCCTCAACTTGGCGCTCGACCCTTCCGTCGACGCTCTCTCTCCCCGCGCCATCGTCACCTCGGCATCTTTTCCCCCGCGCCGCATGGAGCCAGATCGACGCGATGACCCGCCCAGTGTGTGTGTGCGTGTGCTTGCATGCTACAGTGGTAAACGATCTACTCTGGCCCGCGCGCCAGCGCTTGAGCGTCGCCCCTCGACACGGCGAACCCGCTCCCCAGCCCACTCTTGCCCTGCGCGCGCACAAGAACGAGGAAGGCAAACACGACTCGTTAGCGCGCTTGTCCATCAAACGCGCGAGAGACGCAGAGGGCTTGGCGACGCCCCGCTCCTCCTGCCGGACAAGGTTCGGAGGAGCATCGACAGGCGTCGCGACGAGGCGCGTGCGCGCATCGGACAGTAGAGAGAGCGAAGAGAGAGGACGACGCACAGTCTTGACACGCGCAACGACTGGCTCGTGCAGGCCCTGGCCAGAGAGACCAATCTGACCGCCTTCGGTCCAGCTGCGCACGGGAAGGAGACGGCGTCAGCAGGTGGGAGGGTGAGCGAGCGCACGGCAGACAGAGACGCACCCCATCTTCTTCAACAGGGCAAAGCCGACGTTGTCTTCGCCGATCCTGTCGGCCTGAGAGTGTCGAAGATCTAGTGAGCACGAGGAGAAGAAGGGCGAGAGGAAGAGGAGAGGACGCACCCCCTGTCCGACGACAGCGCCCTCCGAGTTCTTGCCGAGCTGGTCCCTCCTCCCACCTCCGCTCTTCTTCCCACTCGCGCCCTCGAGCGCCTTCCACAGCCCGCCGACCTTGCCGCGGTACTTGCCCTTGCCCCTCGGCCCTCCCCAGTCCGCGTCGAACCCGCCCAGCTCGTGCTCGCCGTCGGCGGTCCCGACAATCGCCCTCACGCGGCGCTCGCTGACGCCCACGACAGTCGTCTTGCTCGTGCGCTCGAGCACGGGGAAGCGGTTCTTGCCGCTGCCGAGCGACCGCGACTTGAGGCCGTACACCTCGGCGAGGAGGTGCACCGCGATGCGCGCCTTCTTGGCCATCGGCGGCAGCGACAGCGACGTCGCGCTCAGGTCCGTCACGATAAAGTGTCGGATCCGAGTGTTGATCGTCGCCGCGTCGTTGTCGTCGCCCGACCCAGCCGCGAGCCTCTTGGCGCCGGCCTTGCCGCGCGAGTACGCCCCGGACTTGTCGCGGTACGTGTCGCGGAACTCTGCCTCTCGGGCGGCGGCGCGCTCAGCTGCGCGCTGCGCCTTCTTCGACGCCTTCTTGGAGCGGTCGAGGTCCCACTGCGCGGCGAGCTGCGCCGAGAAAGCTCCGTTGAACGTCTTGTCCTTCTTGCGCTGCTTCTTGGACGCTGTCGACGTGCAGTGATACGTGTCAGCGCGGAAAGACGCGCGAAAGGGCCCACTGAGCGAAGAAACGCACGACCGGCAAAGCCCATCTCTTCCTGCTCGGCAAACATGGCCTCGACGAGGTCCTCGTCAAGGTCTGCCGCCTCGTCGTAGAGGTCGATGTCGTCAAAGTTGCCCTGGCTGATGGCGTTGAACAGCTTGTTGCGCTCGCGGCGGTTTGAGCGACGCGCGGCGCGACCGCCTTGTGCGGTTGACAGGAGGTCGGTATTGAGGCGAACGGCGGCCTGCGAAGACGTATGACTGGTGTGAGCACAGACGGACAAAGGGTGAAAGGAAGAGCGGGGAGCATGCGCACCTGCACCTTGGAGATGTAGTCCTCGTCGCGGTCAGCCCACGAATCCTGGCCCGTGAACATGACGTCGTCGCCGTCGTCGTCGTCGCTGTCCTCCTCGCTGCTTCTACTGTCGACCACATGCGCCTTGCCCTTGCCCTTGCGCTGCCTCGCGCGCGCCTTCTTGCGCTCGCGCTCGTCCTTGCGTCCGCCCGAGCCCGACTGCCCCATGCGCTGCAGCGAGATCTTCTGCCCCGCCAGGAGCGCGCTCTCGAAGGCGAAGAGCTCGGCGTCGGAGTCGGTTGAGGACGAAAGGGACGAGTCGAACGAGTCCTCGTCGGAGGCGATCGACAGGGAGTGCTCGACGCTGCAGCGGCGGAAAGGTCAGCACACCGCGAGGACGAGTCACGGGAGAGAGAATAGACGCACCGCCCGTCGGCGTCGCCGAGGGAGTACTCCATCTCGAGCTCGTCGTCCGAGTCGACCTCGTCGCTGCCTTCTTCCTCCTCGAGCGCGAGGCGGCGGTCGTGCGCCCCCTCGGTGTCATCATCGTCCTCCTCGTCGCTCTCCTCCTCGTCCTCGGACTCTCCGTCACTCGACGTCCCCCACTCATCCTCGTCCTCCTCGTCCTCTGCCATCCGCCTGTCCGCGTCGTCGCCGCGCTCGTGCGTGCCACCGAGCTGTCCAACCGCGCCGCGCGCGAACGCTGCCAGCACCGCCATGCTGTCGTCGCCCTCGTCGTTTCTGACATTCGCCGCGTAGTCCTCCTCCGCCCTGCGCCTCTCGCGCTCCCGCGCGTCGCGCCGCTCCGCCTCGAGGCTCATCTCGAGCGCCAACGCGACCTCGACCTCCTCGCGGGTCGCACCCGCCGCGACGAGCCTCTCGAGCTTGTCGCGCTCGCGCTGGTCGGCGCGCTGGGCGCGGAGGGCGGCCTTCTTGGCGCGGCCGCGGGGCGGGCCCCGCGCGGCAGGGGACGACGAGCCCCACTCGAGGTCGCTGTCGCCCTGGCGGGGCTGCCCGGGGACGTGACCCTCTGCGTCGACGATGTCTTGCTCGTCGTCGTCGTCGCTCGCAACGAGCATGTCGTCGACGCCCTTAGCGCCCTGCATCTGCGCAAAGAGCGCCGCGCCCGCAGCGCGGTCCTGCGCCTGCTCCTGCGCCACACCCTGGTCCTCATCCTCGTCCTCGTCGAGCCGCCGGCCAGAACCGTGCCCCGCGAGGTGCGCATTCCCGCTCCTCGCGTGCAGTCGGCCCGTCTTGCGCGCAGCGCGCGACGCGCGCTTGAGCGCCTTCTTGCTCTGCTTTGCGGGCTGGGCGGGCTGAGACGGGTGTGGCGCCCTTGTTCGCGCGGCGACGGCGGGCGCGTGCGAAGACGAGGTCGAGAGGGAGAGGTCCGCGGCGGGACGCGGGGCGGCTGCGGGCGGGCGGGCGGAAGAGACAGGGTCTGCGTGGGCTTGCGCGCGACGGGGGAAGAGGATCTGCTCCGAGTCGGAGTCGGACGAATCGGACGAGAGGGGCGTGGACGAGTCGTGCGCGACGAGAGCTGCGGGAGGGGCGAGGGACGAAGGGAGGTCGACCGTGACGGTTGAGCGCGAGACGGAGATCTCGAAAAGCGGCGGACCGTCGTCACCCCCCGCGACATCTTCATCGACGTCGGGGGTTGCCTCCGGTAAAGCCGCGGTGGGAGAAGGCGCAGGCACCTCACGCTCGACAGGCTGCCTCGCACGCGAGCCAAGCCCAGGGTGCGTTGTCGGCTCAGCCGCATCGGGCGCGTCTTCGAGCTCGTCAAGTGCCATCGTAGCCGTCGTAGCCGGCTCCGGTTCGAAGGCCGTCTCGGGAGGGGGCCCCCCCTTCGGGTTGTCCTCCACATCGTCCTCGTCCGCCTCGAGCGCAAGGTTCTGCACCTCGGCGGCGAGCGCGCCCTCGACACTGTGTCGCGGGAGGCGCTTCTCCTGCGGCCGAGGCGGGGACGCAGCGCCCGCGAGCTCGAGACCATGCTCGTCCTCCCCGCCGACCGTCCCGAGCCCGTCGCCCGTCGCGCGAACGAACTTGACGGGGACGAGGAGGGGGTTGAAGGCGCCCTCGCTCAGCCCTACGACGTGGCGAGGCGTCGATGACCCACTGTAGGCTGCACCGCCGCGCCCGCGCCCGCCGAACCCGCCGCCTCTCATCCCACCGCGTCCGCCTCTTTCGGCCGCGCCGAACTGGGACCCGAGCCCGCCCCGAGTGCCGCGATGGCTGCCGTAGCTACCACGAGTCGGGTACGGCGCAGATACGACGGGCGTTGTGCGGCCGCTCGAGTTGGCACTGCCACCTCCGCGCGGGAAGGGCGAGCCACGCCCTCCTCGTCCTCCCCTGCCGCCACGCGCGCCACGATTCGGTGTACCGTAACCGGACTGAGGAGCGGGCTGCAGGGGAGGCTGGAACACTGGCGAGGGGGTGAAGCCTGCGATCGGGAGAGTGAGCGGGCGATGAGGTCAACGTGCGGCTCCCTCTGGCCGTCGTGCCGCGCTGCGAGGTCAAAAGAAGAGGGACGGCGCACGGAGCATGTCGTCGCTGACCAAGTCTGCGTAGTCGAAATCCTGCATCGAGTGATCTACGCGCACGGCGGCGCCACCGCCCCTGCCTCCTCGTCCACCACGACCGCCGCCGCGTCCGCGAGCGTTGCCACGGGAGGCGGGCGAGTTGGAGTGTGAGCCTGCGCGGCCTCTAGGATTGCCGCGTGCCATGCTCGAGTGGATGTCGATGAGCTTATCGGGTGAAGCGAGCGAGTGGTGGCGAGAGACGAGACGCCGCCCGAATCGGCGGAGATGTCAAGTCGTCGTCGACTCGAGCGACGAGGGTCAGTCCCCGACTGCCTCTTACTCAGTCTGCATGTGCAGGTCACCTCGACAGGCTGCTTTTCACGCCTCTTGACCTGGACCCGAACCCTCCCTGTGAACCGGCGGCGATGCTCTCTCGCTCACCGCTCGCCCCGTCGTCCTCTCGCGGGACCAGCGCACCCACCCCTCCTGGTCCCGCCTACATCCTCAGGGGCCACAACGCACCCGTCTCGGTGCTCTCGTTCTCCCGCTGCGCGCGCTACCTCATGAGCGGGTGCGCCCATCCTCGCCCCTTCCTGCTCGGCGCCCGCATGGACTGACCCGCTCCACGCCGCTCTCGCAGCGACACCGACGGCTTTGTTGCTGTGTGGGACCTGCGTACTTTCCGGCCACGGTACTTCTGGCGCGCGCACGATGCGGGCATCCTCGGCATCGACGAGCTGGACGGCGGACTGCTCACGTCCGTTCAGTCCGATCTTCCCCGTCTCGCTCGCTTTCGCTGACGCTCTCGACATACACAGACAAGGCCGAGACAACCTCCTGCACCTGCACAGCTTCGGGACGAACGCCAGCGCGTCGGCAACGGTCGGTCACGGCGCAGCGACTGCCGTCCCTTCCCCGGCAAGCCCCTCGACCGGCATCGACCGCGCTTGGTCGCTCGACATCAACGCAATGAACTTTTGTCGCATGAGTGTGTGCCCTCTCGGAGGCAGGTCTACCAAGGGGAAGGAGCGCGAGGTGCTGGAGGACGAGGAGGGTGAAGAAGCGCTCGTTGCGGTGCCGAGCTTGACCAAGGACGACGTTGTGCGCTGGCGTCTTCGCCTTCTCTACACCGTATCTTCGCGCCGCATCAACCGCTGACTTTTGCTGGCGCAGGTCGACGTCTTTCACTACCCGTCCAAGGCACGGGCGCATCGGTCGGTCGGCGCAGGCGCATTTGTCGGGCAGAAGACAGGTGCGCCGCTTTTCAGGCATAGTCAACCGACTTCGCTCACGAGAATTCAAGCAGGAACCGTCATGGCGACGCACCTCTTCTACCTCGCCTCGACATCTCCTGCTCCCGCCTCGACAGCGGTCCTTCCCTTGGACCCAACTTCGACTCATTCCAGTCCCGCGCCCTCTCGTGGACCGGGAACGGCCGCAGAGAGAACCACGGCCGCGCTGCACCTCCTCATCGCCTACGAATCCGGCCAGCTCGCCCTCTTTCGCTTTACCCCGACCCGGAGCTTCGACCTCGTCCCCGTTTCTCCTCCTATCCCCTCCTCCTCCTCCTCCACCGCCTTTGCGCGACAACGGCATCCGCACTATCTCCCCCGCGAGGGCGTCCGCGTAGACGAGAGCGAAGGATGGGAGCTGGTCTGGGTCGAGAAGGGTCACCGCGACGCGAGTGAGTGCTTTTTAGCCCCTCTCTCTCTCTCTCTCTCTCGTCGCCGTGACGCTTGCTGATACCGACGGAAAACGCAGTCATGAGTGTCGCTGTATCCGCGGGACAGCGCTTCGCTTACAGCGTCGGCGCGGACCACCACCTCGTCGCGTACCGCCTCGTCGATGCTGTGCGCCTCTGAACTACGTAGCTCGCCACGCGGATGATCCGCTGACGCAATTTCGTCGCCCACAGAACGACGCCGAAGCGGCTCTCCCGCGCTCGCATACCGAGCTGACTGATTCTGCGGGCAAGGCCTCTGTTGCGGTGCGGCAGGACGGGAAGGTGCTCGCAACAGCGGGATGGGACGGCGAGTGCGTGCTTGGTGCTGTTTCCTCGTCCGTGGTCGTCACGACACCCTCTGACGGACCGATGTCGATCGCGCAGGGCCCGCATCTACAAGTGCAAGACGCTCGAGCCGCTCGCCGTCCTGAGCCACCACCGCACGTCCCTCCAGGCCGCCGCCTTCGCGCCTCTCTCGCCTGCAGCCCCTTCGACGACCTTCAGCGACGGGCGAGCTGAGGACGACAGCGAGGACGAGGGGGAGGGGGAAGGCGGGCGGGCGAGGTCGGGACGGGCGTGGCTAGCGACGGGAGGGCAGGAGGCCAAGATCGCGCTGTGGGAGGTTTATCCGCCCAAAGCTGGGTCCAAGGCGGGCAAGGGGGTTTGAAGGGGGTCGACTCGAAGCGGAGGAACGGCGTTGAACGCTGGGCGAGGGAGAACGGCGCTCAGGGCCCGGGGACGTCGTCGACTCGAGTTCTCGCCAATTCGGGTCACCTCCTGGATGTCCGGCTTGACGTAGCATGTCAGGGCAGGTTGCGCTGCTACAAACTGGGAAGGTCGAAAGAGGGTGACCCGTACGAAGGGGAGAGACACGCACGGGCTCGATTCGGCCGGCCCTCGGTCCGAGTCGCTCACGGCGGAGTTCCGGCCACACACGGCGCTCGAGCACAGGCGCAAGGGGAGGACGTTGCACCCCTGCTTCGAGCTTCGCCTCTCTCTGCACTGCTCCTGAGCTCTCTGAGGAAATAGAACGAGCCTCCCTGGACGCACCAGTCCCGGATCCCGACCTTCCTCGTCGCGGCCAAAGTGCGACGACGCGCCGCCTTCGCGCGCCCTCACCTTCCCACACCTAGCAGTCCCGCCCCACTCGCCCTCTTAGCTCTGGCGGACATCTGCGCAGTGCTCAGCACCAGGGATGACACGTCCTACCTCGCCCGCGGGCCACCTCGAAGCAGGCTCCACCTCCCATCCCAACCTCGCCTCTTCCGCTGTCGCCGCCGCCGCCTCGCCGGCCATGCAGCGCCGCGACCACCAGGCGTACGACGTGTCGCCTCCGAGCGAGTCTTACATGGACGACAAGGACGCCGACCTCGACCCGGCCTACCGCAGCGGCTCGTCGTCCTCGACTTCGGCCTCTGCGCCCCTCATGGGCTCGCCTGTGCTCCCCTCGTCGTCGTCCGCGCCCGGCTCGAGGCCAACTCCCGTCGTCGCTCGCCTCAACGCCTTTGCCCGCGGCATCACCCGACGAGCACTCCTCGCCGTCCTCGTCGGCCTCGCAGTCGTCGTGACTGTGCTGAGCGCCGCCTCGTCCGAGCGACTCGGCGACGGTCAGGTGCTCGAACACTTCAGGAGCGCCAAGGAGCTTGTGCAGCAGGAGGTGGCCGACAGGTGGGCGGCACTCAAGTGGCACAATGGACAGGAGGACGACGCAGGGCTCGAATTTGACCAGCTCGACGTGCTGTCGGTGCGCTTCCTGCCCTTGTTCTCTCGTCTCGCAGTGCGGTGCTGACCAACATCTAATTCGTAGGTGCTCAACTTCAACGAGTCACGGCCGACACTGCAGGAGCAGCTCAAGCCGGACTTGCGCTACGTGGTGACGATGGCGTACGGCGGCCACGGTGCGTCGTCCTTTTCTCGCTCGGCTACCGAATTCTTGTGCTGACGAGAGTACTCTTTGTGATCGCAGCCAACCAGATGATCAGCATCCAGAAGATGCTCTACTTCGCCAAGCTGACCGGGCGCGTCGGCATCATGTGCGTGCGGGACTCGCTCTTCCACGGCACTCTTTCTCGCTCACCTAGAGACTGCCCGCAGCCCCTCGCTCATGCCGATCCACATCGACGGCAACCCGGAGAACATCACGTCGTTCTACGACCTCGGGCGCTTCTGGCACGAGTCGCGCATCCCCGCCGTCGAGTTCAGCCAGGTCAAGCCGATGGACATTCGCAGCGAGCGCCCGCAGAACGAGCACCTCCCGTGCTGGTCGATCCAGGAGCTCCTCCTTGGGTTCGCCAACCTCCAGGCGTGGTCGTTCGACCTGCACGACGTCTGGATTGACCACTGGCCCTTGCCGCCTCTCGCGCGCGGTGGAGGCGGGTTCGACGTCGCCTTCGACGCGCTGCGCCTCTTTGATTTCGACGTCGGGGCGAAGATGCGGTGGATCGACAAAGTCAGGCGCGAGGCGATCCCGCAAAAGGTGCCGAAGGAGCCGGAGGAGCCGTTCAAGGGCGACAAGGCCAAGAACCTCAAGGACGGCTTCGACACGATCAAGTCGAAGGCGCCCGACCACCAGATCATGTGCTTCGACAACTCGCTCTTCATCGGCTCGGTCATGTTCAACGAGCCGGCCTTGACGCCCGTCCCGCTCGAGCCCACCGTCCCTGGCGAGGGCCTCGACTGGATCCACGCGGGGCAGTACATGCGCTTCAACGAGCGCGTCGAGCGGATCGCGGACGAGTACCTCATGAAGCTCTTCAACGTCAACAAGCCGAGCAACATCCCTCCCTTCATCACGATCCACCTCCGCCGCGGCGACTTTAAGGAGTTCACGGGCTTCACCGCGCTCGACAAGTACGTCTCTGCGCTCGAGCGCGTCCAAGCCGCGCTACAGGCTCGCCTCGACGACCCGGACGGCTGGACCGGGCCCGGTCGCGCAGCGTTCAAGACCTTCCGCGGGCTCGCCGCCAAGGACTACGCCGTCGTCACGACGACCGACGAGCGGGGCGACACGCCGTTCGTGCAGGAGGTGCGGGCGCTCGGGTGGAAAGTGCTCGACCACGACGCGTTCGAGACCAAGGGCACGCTCGGCGGGTGGTGGCCCACCATGCTCGATGCGGCGATCCTCGCTCGCGGGAGGAGCTTTGTCGGAACGCACGCGTCGACGTTCTCGCACATGGCCGGCTTGCGGGTCAAGTAGTGCGTCCGACCGCTCCCTTCTTTGTCTCTCGTCTCGGCCAGTCGCTGATAACTTGCCATCCCCCTTCGCAGCTGGCGTGGCGGACTCGTCGAGGTGGCCCGTTAGAGAGCTCAAGGCCGTGCATAGACCTGGCGTGCCTATTCGTTCGTGTGTTGTATTCCCACCCTCGCATTCATCAACACTCGACCTCCCAAGGAGCGGACCCCTGAGCAGACCTGCCGCGGACCCCGGACGTACGGACACGACGGGCGTGGCGGCCGGGGCCCCTTGTCCTCGTGGTCCCTCCCGCTGTGCTCTCGCTCTTCTCCTTGTCCTCGCTTCTACCGCTTGCTTTCGCAGCCGCGCATCGCGCATCGCACACTACGTCTCGCGCTCAGCCGCTCTCGCCACACTGCGCAACCCGCTGGCTTCGTCTGCGCGCTCGGCCCGGCCCTCGGCTCATCGACGCGCTCATCATGCCGCTCGCGTGGCAAATGGGCGCAAAGACATGGTGAGGCTCATCCGCAACGGCTCCTTCGCACAGGCTGACCTATTGCGTCGCGCAGGCAGCACCCCGAGGCGCACAAGCGCTTTGTCGAGCAGGAGAAGGCGGTGCGTCGAGTGGGCCCGAAGCATCCACTCCTGTCACATTGGCTAACGATCGTGCGCGCAGAAAGCGGCGGCGGCAAAAAAGTCCAGGGAGGAGGCAAAGCTCGCCAAAGAGGTCGAGGTGCGGCCTTCGTGTCCTCACCTTCGTCATCGAGGAGCCCTCGTTGACAGTACGTGCTCCTCGCGGCGAGATTGGCAGAAGGAACAGCGGCAGCTCATGAGGAAGCAGTTGGTCGACCAGACTCGAGCGCAGCGCGAGGCAAAGAAGGACGAATAGTGCGCCCTCCCTCCCTGCCGGTCTGCTACCTCGAAACTCCAAGCCCGCGACGTTTGCTGACCCCGCTCGCACATCAGTCTGGCTCAGCTCAAAGCGGACGTCGCACGGCTCGAGATGAAGCGCACCGGCGACGTGCGTGCGCGCCTCTCTTCGCGCTGCCGCTCGCAGTCTGCTGACGCGCTCGACTCAGACGCCCGAGCGCCGCATCGCGCTGTTTGACAAGACGCGCGCAGCGAAGCAGGTCGAGGAGCGCGAAAAGGAGGTTGGCAAGGAGGTCGAGCTATCGGCGCTCGAGATGCTGGCGCTCAAGGAGAAGGAACTCGAGGAGAAGCATAAGGAGCAGGTGCGCCCCTGTCCCTGTGCCCTGTCCGTCTACCGCGCTGAGTGCTGATGCATGGCGGTTCATTTCGTTAGGAGGAGCACCTTGCCGAGCTCGCGGACCGTCGACGGTGCGGCGGTCTCCCTTCTGACGGCTCGCCGTGCTCTTACTGAAGCACCCTCGCAACCGCAGTCGGGAGCTGCTCGAGTACAAACATGCGCTAGGCCTCTCGTCCGCTGGCCCGCACCCGCCGCAGCGTCCGAAGCGCTTTCCCGGCCGCCCGCTCTCCCTGCTCGACGACCCCGAGTTCTGGCGCTTGCCCGACTCGGATCGACACATGCTCGAACTTATGGGTCCCGAAGAGCGCGTGCAGTATGGCTTCGGGCCATACGAAGAGGACGAGCTGGAGCATGAGCGTGCGTATGCCTCCTCCTCAGCGCACCGGGTCGTGCTGACCTCAATCCTCTCTCAGCTGCGCCTCGACAACAGTTCCCCGGCCCAACTGCCGTTCCAGAGTCGAGCGAAGAGCAGCTGGGGCACAGAGTCAGGAATTTCGTCTTTAGTGAGCCGTCTCCTCTGTTTCCACATCCAGCAAGGACTGACTGGTCTCTCGCCAGCCGCCGACCCCAGTCGTGAGCTTTTCGCTGCGCCTGTAATTTTCTCGGTGCTCATGACTTGCCTGCAGCTCCCGGAATGTCTGCCACCGCCGACGAGCCCATCACGCTCTCCCTGCCGCTCGACGGCATCCCGGACCTCTCGACGCTCGGCGCCGAGGACCGCCGCACCGCACATCTCATCGCCCAGGACGAGTCGAAGCACTTGCGCGACGAGCTCGCGCGTCACGCCATCGAGGAGTTCGACGCGAACGCGCTGGTCGACTTTGCCGAGAGCGGCCTCGTGCCGGTCGAGGAGGAGGAGCTCGTCCAAGCGGGCTTCGTGCGTCGTTTCTGGGCGCCGATGACATCAAAGGTCTCAGCCTGACACAAAGCTTCCTCGCACAGATCTACGAGCTCCGCGCGCAGGGCATTCCGGCTCGTCTCTCACAAGCGCCGCACGCACCCACCTCAGCTCACAAGACGCGCTTCACCCGCCGTTCGCACGCAGGCGGCGTCCCGCACAGTCCATGGGGTGGGCCCGTCCCGTCTAATGGGAATGGCGGCGCAGGATGGCACGACGAGCCGCTTTTCGGCGCGCTTGGCGGCGGAGGGGCGCCGGGCGGCCATGGTGGGGCGGACTGGGGAGCAGCAGGTGGCATCGGCGGAGGGCACGGTCGTGGCTGGGGCGCAATGGGTGGAACAGGAGGTGCGAGGAACCTGCCCGGGGCTTGGGCAAGCGGCGCCACGGGAGGGAGGGGCTGGGCCGGCGGAGGACCTGGAGCTGGAGGCGGTCACGGCGGTGCGCATCTTGTTCCTCGGTATCACTTGCTCTCCATCAGTCCGTGAACGCTCCTAACAACTGCGTCGCCGATCTCGCAGGTGGCGGGGCCGTCTGGCGCGGCCTTCCCACGCATCCTCACGCAGCTGGCCCCTCTTTCCGCCCCGCCCCACACACGCAGGCGCCCCCCGAGCTGCGCAATCTTCCATGGGGTGCGCAGCAGTACGTCAAGAAGGTGCGGGAGCAGCGAGAGCGAGAGGAGCGCGAGATGATGCAGGGGTCTGGTGGTGCGGCCGTCCCTTTCGTCTCTCGTCCTGCCTACCCTGACGCACTTTTGGCCTGCGCTCCAACGCAGCTCCCTTCGCAACCCATCCTCATCCCACCGCTCACGCTCACGCTCACGCTCACGCTCACGCCGCCCCGCACCGGCACCCTCTCCCCGTCGAGGACCCCGCCCTGTTCGGCAGCGCCTTCCTGCACCCTTCATACGCCACATCGCCCCGCCTGCACGGCCTACCGCACGCCTCTGCACACCCGCTGCCCGCCCGTGCCGAGACGCAGCGCGCGATGGTCGACCCGGACGACGGCGGAGCGGGAGGACCGCCGGGGCCGACAGGACTCGGTGCCGGCGCGACGCCCGCTGCGGCGGCTCTTCCGACCGCGCCGGCGGCGGCTGCACCAGCTGCGGCGAAGGGATGGGACGGACTGACGGGGTGGCTGACGGGTGCAGGGAGGGGAGGCGCCGCGGCGGAGGCGGCGCCGGTGCCGCAGGCAGGAGCAACGGACGACTTGCGCGCGGGCCAGCCTTGGTAGCTCGGGGTGTGTAGAACGATTAAATTGCGAGGAGTACAACACGAACTGCGGAGACGGCGCACAAAGGAGCGCGAATGCGAAGAAGGAGGGCCACGCGAGCGCAAGGCGGCTACGCTGTCCACCCGCCGTCGACGGGGATGACCGCACCCTGTCGACAGTCGCACGAGTCAGCGCGAGCTCAGGAGGGGCTCGAATACGAGGGAAGGGCGTACAGTGACATAGCTCGCGTCGCTGCCGAGCAAAAAGGCGACGACCTTTGCGACCTCCTCGGGCTGGCCGATCCGCCCCAGGGGGACCTGTGACAGCGTCTCGCCGAGACTTGTCTCTGATGCGTCAAAGAGGTTGTGCAGGAGCGGGGTGTCGATAGGGCCTGCACGCAGCGGTCTGGGTGAGCTGACTCGCGAGGGAAACGAAGGAAAGGCCCGACAAACCAGGAGCGACGACGTTGACACGGATAGGCTGCGAGCCATACTCCTTTGCCATGGCGCGCGAGAGGCCTAGGACAGCGTGCTTCGATGCGCACTGCCAAATTGCACCGTCAGTTGGCGGCGAACACTCGGCGGAGGGAACGAAGCTCACGTAGGCTGAGCTGTTCGGCAAGCCCATGACGCTCGCATTGCTGCCGATGTTGCTGATAAGAACATGAGCG
Source organism: Rhodotorula diobovata (assembly GCA_006352295.1). NCBI lineage: Eukaryota > Fungi > Basidiomycota > Microbotryomycetes > Sporidiobolales > Sporidiobolaceae > Rhodotorula > Rhodotorula diobovata. The sequence continues at coordinate 61,871 of SOZI01000067.1, read as the reverse complement.
TCAGTGCGAGTGCAGCGGACCTCGAGCGCAGGACAGCGAACGCACACGACGGCATACCCTCCTGCGGGCGGCTCGACCGAGTCCTCATCCGCCACGACACCCGCCGCAAAGTACTTGCAGAACGCAAACGTCCCTCGCGCGTTCGTGTTCATCGTCGTGTCCCACAGGTCCGGCTGGACCTGGTGCGTCTCGCGCGAGGGGAGGTTGACGCCGGCGGAGTTGACGAGGCCGTCGAGGCGACGGAATGTCTTCTTGAAGGACCGCATGAGCTTGCCGACGCTGGCCTCATCTGCGTCGCTCAACGCGCATCTTTAGATAGAGTCTGCGGATTGGGACTGGTGGGAGAAAGGCAGCGCACCAGTGACATCGAGAACCGCGAACGCGACGTCACAGTCAGGATGCGCCTGCTTGATCTCGCCGCACAGGTCGCGACCACCGTGTGCGTCCTTGTCTGTCAGGGCGAGCCGAGCACCCTGAGCCGCGAGGTGGAGTGCGACAGCGCGGCCTATGCCGGAGGCGCAGCCGCTGCGAGGTGGGTTGCAAAGGCGTCAGCTTTGTGCGAGGGCTGCCGCTCGGTGGTACTAAGTGGTGTTCAGCATTGCTGTTGGTCGGACCGTCTTGCATCCTGTTCGCTTAAGGACGAGCGCACAAGGCCCAAAGTCGCGATGTGGGGGAGACAGGCCCAGGTCGAGCATGCCCCGAGCGCGGCTTCGGATAGAGTGGGCGGTCTGTTCGTCCGCACTAGATACGCTGCACGTTGCTCAGGCGCAAGCACATGAGGAGGAAAGCCCTACCTGACGACGATCGCCCGGCCAGAGAGGCTGGTGGTGGTGGCTGAGTGGGGAGGCGCAGTCGTCGCGGGAGCTTGCGCAGCAGGCTCGACTGGTTTGGAGGGTCCCCAGAAGGCGTTCTGCAGGGCGTCCATGGTCGCAGCAGAGTGGCGAGACGACGGACAAGGGCGCGAACCTCAGGCCGTGTTTCTGTGCCTTCACGTCCCCGCTCTCTCGCGTCCAAGCACGTGCACACGGTCAGCAGTAGTGATGACATGTCTGTGAGAGAGCTCGCTACACTGCGCCCGTCCCATCAACGCCGTCCTTCGCTTCCCCTCGCGCCTCCTCCGCCAGCCGCTGCTGCCGTTTCCGCAGCCACACGCCCTTGAGCAGCGTCTTGAGCTGCTCCTCCCCCGCCTTGAAGTTGTCTGCGCCACAGCCAACCGCGTCAGGTCCAGCGCTGAGCCGAAGAACACGGAAAGGAACGAAAAGCGCGAGCGCACCCTTCGCAAGCCGAATGAGCCGGTCCGTCTCGTCCCCCGCGTACTCGAACTGCCACGTAGAAAAGACCTCGAGCGGGTTCGGGAACGCTTGGTCCGGCGCGAGCGGGATGTAGGCCAGCGCGATGCCGTCGCGCTCGAGGACGTCGTCGACCGTCGGGTGGTCGTTACGGCACGACGTGGCGTGCTCTGGGCGAGTCGAGCCGATCCAGATGCTGTGGGGGCGACGCGATGGCGTCAAGTCACGGTGGCGCGAGAGAGAGAGAAAGGCGAAGAATATCGGACGCACCTGCACTTGCCGAGAGGCGGCTCCCTCGCCTGACTCTGCGGCATCGGCTTGTCCTCCCCCTCGGCTTCTCCTCCCGCTCCCGCTCCCGCGCCCGCCTCCCCCGCCGCCCTCTCCGCACTCTCCGGCGCGCTCCCCACCGGCGCAGGCTTGGGGTTCTCGACCCTGACGCCGCTCCTCTCGCCCCCATCGCCGACGCCGCCGACCCCCTCCTGCATCTTGGCCGCGTCGACCTTGTCCGCCGCGCTGTGCGCGTCCTTCTCGTGCTCCTTGACCTCGACGACGGCGACTGCGCCGGAGCCGTCCGCCTGGGAGGGGAAGAGCGCCTCGACGTCCACGGCGGGCCAGCGCGAGCGCCCCGCCTTGCCACCCTCTCCGTCCCCCGTCTCGGCACCCGCGACCTCCTCCTCCTCCGTCCTCTGTCGCCTCCCCGTGGAGACAGCGTCGTACCGCCTCGCGAGTTCGGCCGCGCGCGAGAACCACACGTCCTGCGAGTCGGCGCTCGCGTCGAGGGCGATGATGACGTCTGCGCTGCGGCGCAGGAGGGGCAGGTACGGCAGGTTGAGGTTGATGCCTGCGTCTGCGAAGCCGAGGGTCTGCTGCGACGCGAGGGATGAGGGAACGGAAGAGGGGAGCGAGCGGAGGTTGTAGAGGAAGTTGGGGAGCTCGGCGGGCGGGAGAGGGTGGATGATGTCGAGCTTGTAGGCGTTCGACTTGACTGCGGCATGGGGGCACGGTGTCAGGACTCCTGCCGCATAAACGGCTCGGGCGAGGCGAGAACAAACGCACCAAAGTCGTCAATCTTGGAAAAGAGCGGGAGGGCGACGAGGAGCGGCCTGATCTCGGACCAGTACGAGAAGAGCGACGCCGAGAAGGCGCTCGCGTAGATCCCCGAGAGGACCGGCACGCCCAGTTCGGGCACGCGCTCGGCGCTCTTGCCGCCGTCAAAGACGCGTCCGAGCGCCCAGGTCGGGATCCACGCGCCGAGCTTGTCGCTGCCGACCTCGAACGGCGTCGTCTCGAACCTGACGAGTTGCGCAGCGAGTGTCAGGCTGACTCGCAGGTAGTGAGAAGAGGAGAGAGGCGCACCAGGTGTACTCGGCCTTCTGGACAATCTCCTTTGCCTTGTCCTCGCTCTCCTTCTCCGCCTTTTCGAGCTCCGCGGGGGGCGGGATGTCGTGCCTCACCGTCGTGTAGATCGGCAGCGGCGCCCCTCCGTCGTCGATGAAGTCTCGCTGCGCCGACGTCTTGAGCGCGCGGAGCGAGAGGGGCCGTGGTGGGGGTGGGAGAGAGGGGGAGGGGACGTAGAGTCGGGTCGAGACGAGGACGCCGTAGACATCGACGAGGGAGATGTCGCCGCCTTGGCTGGCCTTCTTGAGGATGGTCGAGGTGAGGATCGCGCGAGAGTTGGGGTCGTCGACGTTGAGGAGGCCGGTGAAGGTGTCGGGCTGGAGGAACGGTTCCTTGACCCGCTCGCGGAGGTGCTGGAGCGTCCAGCTGATGTCGGCTGCGCGACTCGGACAGTCAGTTCTCCACTCTGTGGACCGAGGGCGCATTGCAAACGCACCGCCGCCGAGCGAGTAAAGCGTGTTGAGCGCCCAGCACGAGCCGCTGACGCCCGCAATGGCCGTCACGACGTCCCACAAGCCCGTCTCCTTTGCGGCCTCGAGGCTCGCCATCGTGTTGAGCATGGCGCGGTAGCCGCCTCCGCTCGCCGCGATCGACACGGTGGGGAGGTCGCGCTCGTCGACCTCTTCGAGCGGGACGTCGACGAGGCGCGCGAACGCCTCGCGCATGCGCGAGCGGCGGTTGCGGAGGAAGGCGCGCTCGCTGAGGGGCAGGTCGGTGCCGAGGCGGACTTTTGCGTCCCACTGGAGCTCGGGGTGGAGCTCGGTGTCCTTGCCTTGGTCGATGATGCGGGCGTACGTCGAGTCGGGTCCGAGGGTGAGCTCGTCCTGGAGGCGGGAAAAGGTCTCGGAGACGGACGACAGGGACGAGGACCACGAGTTGAGCGTCTGGGTGACGTCGGTGAGGCGGATGGAAGGGAGCGAGAGGTCGGGCAGTTTGGGAAAGTCGGGGAGCGAGGGGGCAGAGGGGAGGTCGGGCATGCTGAGCGACTTGAGCTTGTCGAGGAAGCCCTTGTCGTCGTCGTCCTTGCGGCCAGCTCGACCGCGCGCGCTTTCCTCTGCGGCGCTCGCTGACCCGCCTGGGGCCTTGCCCGGAGCGGCAGCATGAGCCTCGTCGCAGCGGAGGGTCCACAGGGCATGGGACCTCGGGGTGCGTGTCTTGGCTGCCTGACCCAGGAGAGTCCCTGCACCTGCACCGAGCCCGACCCCAGCCAAGAGGACCGACGAGGCGAAGGCCGGCCGGCGAGTGATCGGCGTGAAGCCGGAGGAGGGCGGGGCGGCCGGCGCACGGCTCGACGTCGACGCACGCCGCAGGACGAGTCGCGGGTGTGCAGGGTGGAGTATTGGCAGCCTGCGAGTGCAGTCGAGGTGCAGCCTGACCATCCGGGTGCGAGGTGACGACAGCGAACGGGCGAGGGCAGCCCGCCCTCTCCTCCGAACTCGTCGGCTCATCAGTTCCAACCAGCCTCGCACGTGCTCTCCTCTGGAGGGACAGACTCACCCGCGCACCATGGCCACAGCTGCCACTGCAACCCCGGCAGACGCCAAAGAGTCGTCCAGGGAGGCCAGGGCACAACGCCGCCTCGACCTCCTCGACGCCAATATCCACGCTTGGCAACGCGCGGCACCACCTGGTACGCAGGCTCCACACCTCCCCTAGCACCCACATTGGTCCCACTGACGCGCGCCGCACCCACCCGCCCCACGCGCAGAGGGACTCGGCAAGCTCGACACCTCGCTCAAGCGCCACACGGCTCTCCTCGTAAAGCTCCGTTCGAGCCTACACACGAGCGCAGCCATCCCTGGCCTCCTCAAAGAGATCTCGCAGCTCAGCCTCGAAAAGTACGTCGAGGAGGCCGTCGGCGCCGTCGTCGAGGGCCTCGGCAAGTGCAAGACGGCCGCAGAGACGTCTGGTGCAGTCGAGGTGCGCTCTCCATCCAGCGCTCTTCAGCCGTCGCTCTGTCATGCACACTGGAATGCTGACGCTGTCCTGTTCTGCGGTGCGCAGGTCGTCTCGGCGCTGCATCAACGCTTTCCCGACCTCTTCACCCCTCCCTTCTCGACACTCCTCGTTCAGGGCCTCAAGCCCGCGACGTCCACCGCCTCGGACCGGGACATCCAGGAGAAGGAGAACAACGCGCGAATCGTCAAGCAGCGCGGGGTGCTCAGGGTCGTGGGAGAGCTCGAGGCGGTTGGCATCATCCGCAGGGGCGACGGCAAGGGCACGCCGGGAGAAGTGACGTGGGCCGCGCTCAAGGACCTGGTGCGTGGCTCTCATCAAGCTGCTACGCTGACGCTCAGCGCTCACATCTGCCGACACCCGCAGCTCACCTCGGACAAGGAGGCGCTCGCGCTCGTCGCCCCGCTCGCCATCGCCTTCGCCAAGCACCTCGGGCCCATCTACCTCCCGCGACTCGACGCCTCGTCTGCTGTTGCAGGCGAGGGCGCCGAGCCCTCCGCGCACGACTTCCCCGCTGTCGGTGCCGAGGTCGACGACGGGCTCATCCCGCGCGAGATGAAGGACAAGTTCCGCAAGCTGCTCGTCGCCTACTTTGACGCGCTCGGCAAGCGCGAACAGCGTCTCCACGTCGTGCGTTGCCGCTGTCCTGCACCTTCTTGCCGTGTCGTCCGCTGACGACCCTTGACGCATCTCACGCTCTCTCGGAACACAGGACCTGCAAAAGCAAGATAAGCGCAACCATGAGGCCTACATTCGCTCGGGCGAGGTCTTCGAAGACCGTGAGAAGAACTACGAAAAGGCCGTCAAGTCGTGGGAGCGCGGATGGGCGTCGGTCACTCAGTGCGTTCCTCCCTCTTCCCTCTGCGCAACGTCGACGCCCGCTCACCTCAATCTCACTCCACGCGCACAGGCTCTCGGAGCTCCTCAGCCTCCCACTCCCCGTCCTCCCCTCTCTCCAGTCCTCGCTCAACCCCTCGTTCGTCACCGCTGGGGCTTCCGGCGCCGCCGGGGCGGGCAACGACGACCTGGGCCCGCAGAGCCTCTGGGCCGACGAGGAGGAGAAGAAGTTTTACGAGGACTTGAGAGAGTTGAGGGGCGAGGTGCCTGCTGCCATCTTGGGTGTGCCGGAGGGGGAGGACAAGGGCAAGGGGAAGGAGGACGAGGAGAAGGCGGAGCCGGAGGCTGCGCAGGCGGAGGAGGCGAAGGAGGTGTCGAGGATTGACGACGAGCCGGCCGAGGAACCCGTCGAGTGCGTGCCTTGTCTTCTCTCCACTTGCCCCGCCCGCGTTGCTGACTCGCCGCGGCACGCGCAGGGACCCCATCGCGAAGCTCGACACGACCGAGCCCGACCCGTCCATCCCGTCCGGTCCCGCCGCGCAGCTCAACGCCATCTTTGCTCGCCTGCCCGAGGCGTCGTCAAAGGCTTCGATCGACGCCATCGCCGTCGAGTTTGCCTTTCTCAACAGCAAAGCGGCGAGAAAGAGGCTCGTCAAGGTGCGTCTCTGCTGCCCTCACCTCTTGCCCACTTAGTTGCGCCTTTCTCTTGCTGAGGCTTGACCGCGCAGACGCTCGGCTCGGTCAGCCGCAACCGCCAGGACATCCTGCCCTACTACGCTCGCCTCGTGGGGACCCTCAACCCGTTCATGCCTGACGTCGGCAAGGAGCTCGTCGCGCTCGTGCGTCGTCCTGCGACTCTTGCTGTCGAGACGTTGTCACTGACCTCGATGAACGCGCAGCTCGAGGACGAGTTCCGCTACTTCCAGCGCAAGAAGCAGGCCGACCTCGCCGAGAGCCGCTCCAAGGTGCGCGACTGACGCTTGTCGCCGTCGCCTCGTCGCCCCAACTGCTGACGCATTCCCGCCCACTCGACAGAACCTGCGCTTCCTCTCCGAGCTCACAAAGTTCCGCGTCACGCCCCAGCACGTCATCTTCCACGTCTACAAGGTCCTCCTCGACGACTTCTCGGGCCCCAACATCGACAACTTCTGCACCGTCCTCGAGTCGTGTGGACGCTTCCTCTTGCGGAGCGAGGCGACGAGTGAGCGCATGAAGGTCGTCGTGGACACGTTCAAGCGCAAAAAGGCGGCCATGCACCTCGACGAGCGGCAGTCGGCCATGCTCGAGAACGCGTACTACCAGGTGCGGGTCCATTTCCGAACTCTACGCGCGCTACTGGAGCTGACGAGCGAGTGAGACCGCGCACAGTGCGACCCGCCTGACCGCCCGGCGATCCCGCCCAAGGAGCGCACGCCCATGCAGCTCTACCTGCGTCACCTGTTCTACAACGTCCTCAACCGCAATTCGAGCGACAAGGTGCTCAAGCTCTTGCGCAAGCTGCACTGGGAGGACCCGGCCGTGCGTCCCTCTCCCTCTCGCGCCCTCTTTTCGCCTCGCCTTGCTCCTGGCGCTCACGCTCTAACACGACGCCGGCAGATCGTCCGCAAGCTGCACAACGCCTTCACCAAGGTGTGGAAGATCAAGTACAGCAACGTGCACCTGTTTGCGGTCCTCCTGTACGACCTCGGGCGGTACCACCCCGACTTCAGCGTGGGCGTGCTCGACGACGTCCTCGAAAACATCCGCACGGGCATGGAGGTCAACAACTTCAAGTACAACCAGCAGCGCGTCGCGACGGTCAAGTACCTCGGCGAGCTGTACAACTACCGCGTCGTCGACTCGCGCGTCGTCTTTGACACGCTGTGGTCGCTCGTCACCTTTGGTCACCGTGCGCTCCCTTTCTCTTGCCGCTTCCCCCGCTTCTGTGGCTTACGAGAGCTGATGCCCTGCGCTCCCTACGATGACAGCCGAGGGACGCCCGTCGCCCGAGATGCCCGCCGCGATCGATTCGCCCGACGACTATTTCCGCATCCGCCTCGTCTGCACGCTGCTCGACACCTGCGGCGCGTGTTTCGACCGCGGCGCACTCAAGAAGAAACTCGACAATTTCCTCGTCTTCTTCCAGGTCCGTTTCCCCTCACCCTCTCTTTCCCACCGTGCCCCCCCTTTCATGACCTCTCTGACGCCCCTCGCCGATAGATGTACGTGCTGGCCAAAGGCGCGCTCCCGATGGACGTCGGCTTCATGTACTCGGACACGCTCGAGCAAGTCCGCCCCAAGCTCGTCCGCTTCCAGACGTTCCCCGAGGCGGCAATCGCCGTCGACGAGATGATGGCTGCCGTCGCCAAGGATGGTGCGCTCTTTCGTCCTCGCTCACCTTGAGAGGGTGGCAGCTGACGAGCGAAGTTCCGCAGCGCTACCGGACGAGGAGCTCGAGGAGCAGGACGGACAGGAGGGGCCGCGTCAGGGCGCAGACGAGGAGGGCGAGGACGGCTCAGAGACCGAGGGCGACAGCGACGTGAGTGCTTTCGCCGTCTCTATGCCCATTGACCTATGACCGACGCTGCGTCTCCCTGCAGGACGAGACGGCCGACGGCGACGAGTCCGTTGATCCGAACGCGTTCGACGACGAGGACGCCTCGGGCGCCGAGCGCGGCCGCGACCCTCACGCCATGACGCAAGACGAAGAGGACGACTTTGCGCGCGAGCTCGCAAAGATGATGGTGTCGTCGAGCGAGGCGCGCGAGCGCAAGCCCGTCGCGCTCGATGTCGGGATCCCGCTCATCCGCAGGCAGAAGGCCGAGGACCGTGCGGTGGACGAATCGGACGGTGCGGGGGCAGCGGCGCAGGAGGAGAACAGGGGCATGCAGTTCACACTGCTCACCAAGAGGGGCAACAAGCAGCAGGTGCGACCGCTTGCTCTCGTTCGTCGCGTCGGCGAGGGGCAGGACTGACAATTCTGCCTACGGACAGGCGCTCTCGATGGAGATCCCCCGCGACTCGTCGATCGCCATGAGCACGACCTTGCAGCGCGAGCAGAACAAGGCCGAGCAGGAGCGCCTCAAGCGGCTCGTGCTCGACTACGAGTCGCGCGAGGAGGAGGCCGACAAGCAAGGTGCGTCTCGCTCGTCTCCACCCGTATGAATTGAAGGCGCACACTGACGCGCATCACACACGACAGCTCTCAAGGAGACCCTCGCGCGTCGCGGCATTGTGCTCAACTACGGTGCCGGTGCGCCGCCTCTCCTCTCTCTTGCCTTGCCGTGCTCTTTTCCCACTGACGCAGTGGACACTACAGAGAACCGGAGAAAGGGCGTCAAGGTGCAGGTTGTTCCTTAGTCTCTTCCGTCCTTCCCTCTTCTGCCCCGTCCCGTCGACACACCTCGACACCATCCTTTTCGTTGTGCCCCCGTCTTGTTGTACTCTCTCAGCCTCGTCACGTCCAAGCCTCGCGCCTCCACGAGGCAGTGATGACGCTGTTCTTTCGCCTTCTGCCCCGGCCAGGCAACATCCTCTTCGCGCGGCTCGACCTTCGCCTCGCCTTCTCCCTCTCCCTCGCCCACCTTGTGCCGCTCGACACCTCTTTCGTTGGTGTCCGGCTCCCCCGTCGTTGGGACGCCGTCACCGCTCGCCCAGCCGACGACGGTGTCATCAACCGCGCCTGGGTCGGCGCCGTCGCCATCGTCGAGTCGGGACACCCCAGCGCGCGGCAGCTACCGTGGGGGTCGCGGCCGCGGTGAGGGCGCATCCTCGGACGCGAGCCTCAGGACTTCATCGAGGGGCTCGTCGGGGAGCCTCAGGAGAGATGGCGGCGTGTGCCTGGGGTTGGATGTTTGGGAGCTGATGAGGACCTGCGAGGGCGACGAGGAGGGTGAGCGGGTGTGGTGAAGCGTGCAGAGCAGGCCGACACACATCTTTGTCCATTCTAGCCACGCAAACACGGCGGTCGAGCAAGTGAAAGCGGGCCGACGAGGTGGAGGGAGCGAGAGCCTGAGTTGACTGCGGGCCGCAACGCATGCCGGTCGAGAGGCGGGCCGTTCACACCGACGAGCGGCGCTGTCGTCGTTCGCGTGCGTCTCGACGAGATGCGTAACACTCAACAGCGCAGAGAATGCTGGCGAGGAACACAATGCCGCAGCGAGTCGAGTGTTACAAGGACGAGGGAGAGTCTCGAGGGAACGACGGGTGCCGCGCGGCCATCTCCTAAGAGCAGGCGGGAACAACCATGGGGGAGAATTAGAGAGGTACAAGTGTAGGTACGAGGTGGGCCTCGAGGCGAGGAAAGGGGCCAGCTAGTGCTTCTCGGCAGCGGCGCCGTTCGAGAGCGTCTTCTCGGCGCTCTTGTCCTGCGCCGCCTTGGCCGCCGCCTTCTCCTCCTTCTTCTGCTTGCGGCTCTTCTTGGGCTGCAAGAGAGTCGAAGAAGTGATGGGCACAGGGGTCAGTCACATGCGCAAGGAGGGGAGAGAGGGGGTCCGACGAGACGACGCAGGAAGAGAGGACGCACCATGCGCGCGAGCCAGTAGAAGCCGAGCGCCGCAAAGACGTTGAAAATGATGAATGCGAACATGATGCCAAAGCTATTGAAGGAGCAAGGCCGAGTCAGTCGGACGAGGCGAGAGGAAGGGCGCGAAAGGCCGGAAGCTGGAAGGACAGGGTAGACGCACTCGCGCCAGCGGTTGCCATAGCTGTAGCTGAATGTCTCGAGGAACGTGTTGGTGTCGGTGAGCTGGCAGAACTGGCAGTTGCTCGTGGCGGCGCCGTCGACGAGGGACCCTCCGGCGACGGCGATGTAGGGCGCCATGTAGTCTCCGCACGTCTGCCCGCCCGGCGGGTTGAAGGTGATGAGCTCCTGAGCCGCGCAGACGACCTGGGTGCCGCCGACGGCCGTGGCGAGGAGACCCTGCGGTTCAAGGAGGTCCAGGTCAGAAGCCGGCTCGGGGGGAAGGAGAGACTCGGAAGGCAACCGCGGACGCACCTCGGCAAGGTAGGTAAAGGGCGAAACGCGGTAGAGGAAAATCCAAAAGCGGGGGAACGTTTCGGGCGTGGCAAGAACGCCGCAGAAGATCAGACAGAGGGAGAAAGCCAGATTGGCGATATTTCCTCCGTTTTCGGCGGTGTCGTTGAAGGCGATGACCATGTGGGCGAACGTGCTCGTGAAGAGCAAGAACACCCACACGAACAGGAAGAAGAGGAACCCGCGGATGTGGACGTCGTCGCTGCGAGAACGGGCGACGGGAAGAGGTCAGCTGGCGCGAGCGGTGAGAAGCGCATGCTCGGAAACTTGTGGACGCACCCCGCGTTTTGGTAAAAGCCGACCGGGTAGTAGAGGCAGAAGTACCTGCGAGGGAGGGCGAGAGAGTCAGCGGCGGCTGCAGCTCGAGAGGGAGGGTCAGGGGACGCACATGATGACGGCCATGAGGGTGTTCCACGGGAGCTCCACTGTGCGCAAGCCAGAGGTCAGTCCGCGAGCTCAGGACCGTGTGCTCGCGAGAGCGGAACGCACCGAGGATGTTGGAAAGCATGAACATGATCCAAGAGTAGGTTCGCGAGGGGCGCTCGCGGACCTCGTACGACTCGCGCTGCTTGACGAACTGGGGCACTGCAGGGGTCGTCACGCGTCAGACAGAGTAGACCCTCGGTGAGCTCGAGGAGCTCGTGTTTGAGGAGTGCGTGAGCTTGAGGAGCTCGAGTGGACGCACTGATCTGCTGCACGAGCTGGCCAAAGACGGTGAAGAGAAGGAAGACGGCAAAGAGCCTGCAGAGCGCGACGCGGCGAGGTGAGCAACTTCTCCTGTAGTGGCCCGAGCGTCGAGCGGAGAGCGAAGACGCACTGGTTCTGCAGCCCCTGGATCGACGTGCCGGCGTCGAAGAACGAGACTGCGAGACAGGGGAGCAAAGGGTCAGACCGAGTCCTCGACAGCGAGAGCATACGCGAGAGGGGACCGACAGCCGATGAAGAGCGCCTGCAGGGTGTCGTACAGGTTGTCAGCGATGGCGTCACTGAGGGGCACGGCGCAGGCCAAGAGTCGTGGTGGCGCGACAAGGAGACGCACGACGAGGGTGCAGAGCGTCGCCTTCGAGTAGATGTACACGGGGCTGCGCCAGTACTGCTGGAAGACGCGCTTCTGGACCTCCCAGAACTGCATCGTGAGGGGCACCGCAAACTCCTTGTAGGCCCACTTGTCCTGCTTCGACTTGTCGACCGGCTTGGGGTTGGCGGCGAGCTGGCGGAGCTCGTCCTTGACGGCCTGGCGCTCGGGGCTGTCAAGCCACGTCTGGTGCCAGTCGATGTCCGAGTGCGAACCGGGAGCGGCGCCGATAACCTCGAGCATGAACTCGGCGGGGTTGACCCCGGGCGGGTACTTGTCCGAGCCGTTGCGCTCGAAGTAGCTGCGCAGGACGTGCGACTCGGCGCCAACCTCGCCAAAGTAAATCGTGCGCCCTCCGCGTGCGAGGAAAAGCAGGCGGTCAAAGCGCGCAAACAGCATCGCCGACGGCTGGTGGACTGCGAGGGGCCGAGGGACAGGGTCAGGACCCGTACGAGGTCGCTCTTGACAAGTGAGAGGGACGCACTGGTGCAGAGGATGGCCTGGCCGTTGTTCTTGAGCGTCTCGAGGAGGTCGAGGATGGCCCAGGACGTCTGCGAGTCGAGACCACTCGACGGCTCGTCGAGGAACAGGAGCAGCTCGGGCTTGGCGACCATCTCGACAGCTGTGGCAAGCGAGGGATTCAGAAACTGTGGAGAGAGAAAGAGAGAGAGGCGACAAGTGAAAAGAGGCGGGCGCACCGATCGAGAGGCGCTTGCGCTCCTCGACGTTCAGACCCTCGCCGAGACGACCGACAACGGCATCGGCGTACTTGTCCATGCCCAGCAGCACGAGAATCTCTTCGACGTAGGCAAGCTTCTCCTCGCGCGGCGTGCTCGCGGGCTGGCGAAGGAGAGCCGAGAACTGGAGCGCCTCGCTGTGCAGCCGCGGCGACGAGTCAGCTCTTCCGCGTGGTAGCGCAGAGAAAGGGGAGAAGTCAACGTACCGGACCGTGGCTGTTTCAAGGTGAAGGTCCTGCTGCTGGACGTATCCGGTCTTGCGCTGCGGAGCAAGGCGGGTCAGCAAAATCCGCCACGCGCGAGACGAGCGGGACAAGCGACGCACCTGGAAGCTGTCGTCACGAGGGTTGCCGTCGACGAGGATGTTGCCCGTGATGACACCGACGGTGAAGCGAGACGCGAGCGTGTCGAGGAGCGTGGTCTTGCCGGCGCCGGAGACGCCCATGAGCGCAGTCAGTGTGCCGGGCTGGACGAAATGCGCACTCGTCAGTCTCTCGCGCACTCCGGGATAAGTGAACAGAAGTTGGCGCACCTTGACCCAGCCGTCGACGCCGTCAAGAAGCCTGCGTGTGCCACCCTTGACGGGGATGTCGAGGCTCAGATCCTCCCAGTGGAAGATGGCCGTCTGGCGCTCAATGTGGACGTCCTTGCCAGCCGCATCGGTGTCGTCGCCGCGAGCAGTGTGGCCCGACATGCCCGACTCGACGTCGTCGTCGCCTTCGCGAGTCGCACGCTTGGGGACGCGAGTGCGCGGGTAGAGCTTGACCTCGCCCTTCGACTTGGTCTCCGAAATCCACTCGCTCGCCACCAAGTAGATGCACATGAGGCCGATGAGGAAGATCTGCGGCGAGAACAGGGCAACGAGGTCAGTCGCCCAGCGAGCGGCAGTGAGAAGGAGGAGAAAGCGGACGCACCCAGAGCAGGCCGTAGTTGCTGTGACCGATCCGAGCGTGTCAGCAACACTCTGATCGGCGTCGAAAAGATAGAGAGAGAGAGAGAGAGTACGCACCGCCACTTGTGGCTCTGGTAGTACTGGTAGGTCTGCGCGATGTAGTCTGCGCCGCTGACGTAAAGCGCTGTCATGAAATGGGAGAACTGTGAGCGCGACGCGCGTCGATCAACGTGACCGGAACTTGGGGCTCACTGCCGGGAATAGCGCCAGCCACAGAACACACGACGTTGGGCGACGAGGCGTCGGGGTAGCCCGGGCCAGCCCTGGTCGACGCAGCGGGGGTGTGAGCTGCCGGTCGAGGCTCGAGAGAGAGAGGAAGCACGCGGTGACGCACGGGACTGTCTGGGCGCAGAGGTACTGCTGACCCCAAAACTCGTTGACCATCAGGCTCTCGAACCCGTACTGGATCCTGCGGAAGAGGAGCCGAGACGCGTCAGGGACAGCGACGACTCGGAGAGCTGGCGTAGGGTGACGCACGGGTTGAGGTAGCGGATCCAGCCGATCCAGCCGAGCATGTACCGCGTCGGGATGGCGAAGCCGGTGTACAGGACGAGGGCGAGGATGAGGAGGGCGGCCGGCACGAGGGCTTGCGACAGCGAGCGCGACAGGGCGCCGACCGAGCGGAAGAACATGCTCATGACGAGCGTGAGGGTGAAGGACACGAGGACAAAAAAGAAGAAGTTGCCCGCCTGGCGGTTGAGGTCTGTGAACGGCGGTGGCGGCCGGGGAGGTCAGTCGTCGACCGTCACAGGTGAGGTCCTCCCTGCGCTGCGTCGAAGAGCGGTGAGCGACGCACTCGTCATGAAGTAGATGATCGTGTTGAACAGGATGGCGTTGAGGATCTTGTACGGCAGGTCGGTGGCCATGGACGCAAACGCCTCTGCCGACGGGTGGTAGAAGGCGTACCGCGCCTGCTTGTCGACGATCGGGCGCTGCGCGTAGAGCGTGAGGATCTCGAGAGCAGAGCCGAAGGCTGCACGTCACAGAAGGGTCAGTCCGAGGTGAGAGAGCTTTGAAGAAGAGGGGTACGCGCCGTTGAGGAGGATGGCGAAGAAGAGGAGCGCGCCGCGCGAGTAGAAGGTCGCGGTGGTTCGAGCCAGGTTATAAAAGACGGACGAGACGACGAGGGCCATGGCCGAGTTGCCGAACAGCTGGAAGATGGTGAGGGAAGGGTCGGACCGGAGGCGCCAGAAGCCGCGACGAAGGCAGAGTGCGACCTGCTGGCGGTAGCTGAGGGTGAACGGCGACGCCGGGCGGACGTGCTTGGACTGTACCTCGCGACGAGCGGACTTGAACGTGTCGAGCTCGCCGCTGTTGAGCGGGTGCTGCTGCTGGTACTCGGCGAGCTGGGCCTTGAGCGCGCGGTACTCGTCGCTCGCCTTCCACCGCGCCTCGAACTCTTGCGGCGTGCGCGGGACGCGGTCCTCCCAGCCCTTGCGCGCCTGACGCTCGAGCGGCGACGTGAGACTCGTGAGGAAGTCGGGGACCGTCTGTTGCGACGGGCACTCGAAGCCCATGTCGACGAAGAACTGCTTGGCTTTGTCAGCCGGGCCGAAGTAGATGCTGTGCCCCTCGTACAGGACGATGGCCTTAGTGAAGCAGTCATAGGCGGGCTGAGGCGACTGGTAGATGGCGACGCTGGCGACGCCGCCGGTGAGCTCGACAGAGGAGCGCACCGACTGGCAGAACGAGACCGCCGTAGCGGAATCCAGACCCCGAGTCGAGTTGTCCCACTGTTGACGGTTGACGGCGTCGAGAGGGTCAGTTGGCCGTCGGGAAGAGCAAAGAGGCGAAGGAGACGCACGAAAGTGAGGGGAGCCCCGGCGAGAGCCACCTCGGCGATCGAGACGCGCTTGCGCTGACCGCCCGAGACGCCGCGGATGTACTCGTTGCCGACCTTGACGCTGTACGTGTCCGAGATGCCGAAGACGGCCATCATGACGGCCGCAAACTGCTTGGACCACTCGCGCTGGCTCAGGCCGCCCGGAGGGACGCGGGGCTGGCAGGGACGGCGGGGGAATCAGTCCCGCGATCTGTCAAGGTGCAGTACCGACGGCGGGGGTAGTATAAGAACTGGACGCACTGCGCGCGCCTCGGCGGCAAACTCGAGCGTTTGGCCCACGGTGAGGTTGGGGAAGTGCTGCTCTGTCTCGGCTGAGTAGATGGCCTCGCCGGCGAAGTTCTTCTTCATCTGCGCGGGAGTGATGCCCTTGTAGTTGATAGTGCTCTCCGGGTTGACCTTGAAGCCGTGCGTCTCGCCGGCGAGCGTCTTGAGGAAGGTCGAGCAGCCACTGCGCGCGCGCGACGCCACGACGGATGGGCACGGTGTCAGCGAAGGGTTCCTCTCTTTGCACGAGACAGAGAGCTTGGACGGACCTGCCGGGAGGACCGAGGACGACGAGCATGTCGCCCGGCTCGAGGACGCCGTCGACGCCGTCGAGGATCTGGACGCGCTTGCCCTTGTTGCGCGAGACGAGGGACTTGAGCATGCCCCACGCCTTGAGGGGCATGTTGCCCACGGTCGACTGGTAGTCGCTGTCCGTGCCGTACCCGTAGGCGCCCAGGTTCTCGAACGCGACGCCGGCGGTGCGGTGCGCCGTCCCGATCATGGCGTACACGGCCTTTGACCACGCGCGCGCGTCAAAGCTGTCGCTCCACGGGTCGAACTTGCTGTCGGGTTCGGGGCGGAGAGGGTCGTCGCTGCTGGTGCCGGCGTCGGACCGCCTGCTCATCGTCCGCGCGAGGCCGGCCACCTCTTGCTGGGCGCGGCGCTCAGTCTCTTCGGGCGTCTCCTCGGGCTCGGAGGACTCCTCCTCGGGAGCATTGTCGTTCTTGTGCGTGTTGTTGTGACTCGCGACGCCACCGAAGCGGTCCTCGCGGTCCTTGTTGGTGGTGAAGTTGCCCACGAGCGACATTGATCGAGCGCGGGTGGGGGGGGGGAGGGGGTTGCTGCTGTCGAGTGCAAGCGAGCGGGTGGTCGACGAGCTGCAGAGGTGGTCGAGGAGGGAGGTTGTGTGTGAATCGAGAGGAGAGAGGCAGAAGCCCGCGTCGATTCGAAGCAACGAGGAGCGCTCGCGAAAGACGGAATCCGAGGCTCCGTTGGGCGTCGCTCGACTCGGCTCGAGTCGACCTGACCGGAAGCCAGGCCGGGAGCGAACGCGGAAGTCGGAAGGGCCCCCTCTCCTTCCAAGCCTTGCCCCGCTCAGCTGCTAACCCAATTGTAAGCGCCAATACAAAAGACTCGCGAGTGATCGACGCGGCCCGCCCCTTCCGTGAATTGCCCGCTCGCCCGCTCGAGATTGAAACTCGGCCCGCCCTGGCTGCCTGGCTGCCGTCCCGCTGGGCTTTCGTCAGTCCGACGCGACGCCCTTCTCGGGCAACTGTCCCTGTTCAGAGTTCGGGCTCGTGTGGTGGCGTCGTGCAGCAACGTGCACACGCGCGCGCTGCAGGAGGCGCTCGAGCTCGAGGTTGCCGGCGCTTGCGAACGTTCCCCCATGCATCCCCGCCAGGCGGCACCCCTTTCAGGATCTGGACGCGTGGGCATCCACGAACACTCATAGTGCGAGCTCCGTACACACTTAGCCGGCCGCTTCCCCGTCGCCATATGGCACAGAGCAACACAGCACTCTGGCAATTCTGCTGGTGCACGAGCTAACGGCGCGGCGGCGGACTTCGCGAGACGGGTCCGCCAGTCGGCCTTCTCAAGTCGCACGGAGGCCGTCTCCCGTCGGTGCCGTTCTCCGCCCGTGATAACGAGCGCCTCCTGAGCCAGTTCTGCAGCTTCTCGAACGGACCCGAGCTTCCGACTGGTACCTGCGGCCAGCGCGGGTCAGCGGCCGTACGCGAGGGTCGGACGGAGGGCTCCTCCGGACAGCGCTCGAGCCCTTCTGCGGGTGCGCCCAAAAACGCACTGCAGCACCCTCACTTGCGACGAAAGAGATTACACAAAGTTCGGCGTCTGAGCCGCGCTGGGCGGCTTCGCTGCGTTCGAGGGACGGTCCGGAGTCAACTGACGTGGTCCGTCGTTCCCGCCAAGCGAGAGGGGGATGGATCGGCACGCACACTCTGGCACGTTGAGCAGGTTCATAAAGTCGTCGACGGCGCCCACACTGTCGACGTCCCACGACGGGAACATGAGGCCATACGCTCCCGCGCCTGCTCCGTCGCCCGCCGTGCCCAGGCGAGGTGCGAACCATCCCGCCCCAAACAGTCGCGACGGTGTCTGCGTCCCGCTCCTGTCCCCCGCGGCGGCGGTAGGCGTCTCGTCGCCGGCGGGGGCCCGCGCCGACGGGGCGTCGCCCAGCTGCGACAGGGCAGTCGCCTCGCCAAAATCGAACGACGAGAGGTCGAGGCCGACAGAGTGGGCCGAGGAGGACGACGAGTCGAGCTCTGGCTGTGGGAGGGGCGCATGCGGGGAGGTCGAGAGGGGGGACAGGGTGGGCGAGCCGGTCAGGGGGGCGTAGGCGGGGGCAGGGGGTTGCTCTGGCATTGACGACGCTGCCTCCCACTGGCTCATGAGCGCTGCGGAAGCAAAGTGAGCAGGATGTCAGCAAGTGGACCCCTTCCCTGGGCGAGGGAAGAGAGGATCCTCACCTTCGAGCACCCCCGCGCTCGTGTGTGCTGTTGTCCACGTCCCGCCCATCTCCTTCAAGCTCGCCACGATGAAGCGCAGGTCCTTCTTGGCCTGGACACGGCGTTCGTAGTCCTGGCGGGGCGTGTCCGAGATACCGTCCTCGACGGCCGAGATCGCCAGCACCGTCCCGGCGTTGAAGGCCGCGCTGCGTGCCGGTCGTCTCTTCCTGTGAGCAACAGCGCTTGCCACGCGAGGAGAAGGGAACCGGGAACGGAGAACGGGGAACGCACTGCTGCACGCCCGGAGCCGCAAGCCGCAAGCCCCCCGAGCCGCGGTGGAGCTTCACGAGCCTCACAATGTTGCTCGCTGCCAGGAGGCACTTTTCCGTGCTGACGTTCGTCATCGGGTTTGAGGCCGAGCGGCGGCGGAAGAACCTGCAGGTGGCGGGCGAGGAGTGGGGAGATTAGCATGGGGAGGATGGGAGGACGGGGGGCGAGAGAGACCGGGTGCGAGACGCACGGGCGGTGGAGCTGCGCGATGGGAGCACCTCATAGTGAGTGAGCTGGTCGGGCGACACGCACGACAAACTACTCACCGAGATGTGGACCATGTGCAAAACCATGTTGAGCACTGCGCGCGCCCGTGACGACTGCATCAGTACCGGATGCATGAGACAGCCCGACGCCGGTGGGCGAAAGGAGGGACAGGCTCACCGAGGATGTGCGGATGGGGCGCCTTGAGCGGGTCCGACCCTCCCGCACGCAGGTGCGACGGCAACTCGTGGTACCTGCGACCCCGTACCGCCTGTCAGCCTCTCGTCAATGAGGGAGGGGAAGCAAATGAGCGTCACCAGCTCTCGAGCAAGAGGTGCAGCTCTGGCACCTCGGCCTGCCTCTGCGCCAGGCTGATCCCCGGCCGCAGCGAGTACACCCTCGCCATGACCTTGCTCGCGATGAAGATGAGGCGGCTCGACCAGTGGAACGCGCTCGAGCGGTACATGGGCGCGTCGAAGTCGATGTCGGGGACGACGTGCGGCGGGTCGATGTCGACTATGTCGGGGACGAAGGTGATGCGGCGGCCGATGTCTGTGGGGCAAGGCAGAGGAGAGACAACGAGTGAGTAGGCGAGCAGGCGACGTCCGGGCGGTGAGGAGGGCCCACGTACACATGGAAGAAATGACATCAGAGCTCAGGACAGTCCAGAAACACTCTCGCCGCGCCGCGACGAGGTCGTCGTACAAGGGCACGCCGTCGCTCATCGCCAGGCGGTGCGGGCCCAAGTTGAGGCCAAAGTCTGCCTCGCTCGTTGCGTGAGCGACGGCGACAAAACTCGACGGAGAGCGGGGGAAAAGACGACGCACCTTCTGTGAGACGGAGCGCCATGCCGACAAAGATGAAGCACGGGCCGTCGAAGCCTCGGCTGCCGAGGTACATGCCGAGGACGAGCAGGCCGCGGATGGTCGACAGGCTCGGAGCATACCTGCAGCGGGCTCCGAATAATCGTCAGCGCGCGGTGCCCTGGCAGAAAAGAGCGCGGACGACGTCGCAGGGAGGAGCAGCGGGAGCGACAGCGCACCATTCCTGGTCGAGCAGGTACCGACTCCACGTGAGGAAGACGTCGCCGCGCGTCTCAAAGTTGCCGACGAGGCCGCAGATCTCGGGGGGAAAGTCGTCGTCTGGGTCGAGGTAGCGGCAGCCGACGGCGAGGACGACGTTGAGGAGGAAGGGCGAGTAGAACTGGGTGCGCTCCGAGCTGTCGCGGGGTCGCGAGTGCGAGTCGGTGTCAGAGTGGTGCGGGTCAGAGGGAGTGAGGGATGCGGGCCGCGTACGGGAAGCGCTGCAGGTCTGCGAAGAATTGCCGCTCGGGGACCATGTTGTCTACGTCAGGGAGGTCAGGAGCCCACATCAGCTACGGGCGATCACGCGTCCCGCTCACCGAGTGCGTCACAAAGCGGGACAAGTGACCCACAGTGCGAGAAGCAGTACTCGAACGCGAGCTTGAGCAGCTTGACCTTGAAGTCCGGCGCAAGCTCGGGCGGGCGTCTCGGCAGGGCGGGGTCGGCTGGCAGAGCCGTCGGGAGCGGAGCGCGCGTGAGCGAGAAGGCCCGCATGGCGTTGACCATGTCGGGGTTGGTGGAGGAGAGGGTGGCCGAGTCGGCGAGGACGGCGCGGTAGGACGAGGTGGGGCCCTGTGGAGGGGCGCCATCGTCGTGGGTCAGTCGCCCGCGATGCACGGGGAGACAAGCAGAGTTGTGAAGAGAGTTCGGTAGCGCACGTAGAAACGCAGCTCGCCGTGGGCGTTGATGGCGAGACCACCCTGGAACGTGTCGACGTTGTCCGGATCAGGGTTGACCTGCGGTGCCGACCCTTCCTGGAAGCTGAGGCTCGTCGGGCCCGACACGGTCGCAGTAGAAGCAGGGGACGCCCTGGCGCGTCCACGGACAGGCAGGTCGCCCCCGGTGGTGGGGCCGGATAGGTCGAGGAGGAGCTCGAGGGGGCTCTTCGAGGTTGGGTCGACGTCCATGTCGCCGTCGCGGTAGGTCGGAGACGCATTTGATGCTTGTCCGGTCGTCAGGGCGGCGAGTTGTGCCTCGAGCGTATCGATGCGGAGCTGCATGGCCTGCACGACGGCCTTGGTGTACGGTCTGGGTGCAGCGGAGAGAGGGTCAGCGGGAGGCTCGACGGGACGGACGAGCCGGGCAAGACGCACTTGCGCTTGTCGCCGCCGAGCTCATACTGTGTTGGACGAACGAAAGTCAGCTCCTCTCGTCAAAGGGAGACTGCCGCCGTCGCAGGTCGACGACGCACCTCGCAAATCGCGCTCGAGGTCTGACACGGCCCGCAGATGGGCTTCTGGCCTGTGTGCCGGATTGGAGCGTCAGCAGGGCGTCGACCGAGCAGCCTGGAGACGACAGCGCAGCCTGGGGACTCCTTGGGTCCCTGCGCTCGCAGCGACAGCTCACCGTCGCAGCGGCCGCGCTTTGTCCTGCAGCGGTTGCAGGCCGTCGTGGTGCGTGGCTGGGTGCAACGAGGCGTGCGGTCAGTGTCTGCCTCGCTGCGGCGACTTGGTCCACGGCGCGGTGGCCGCGGCAGCGTGCGGGTTGAGCGAGAGCGAAAGCGAGGACTCTGAGGGCGAGGGCGGCGCACCCGGTGCTTGGCTTTGGAGCCGGACGCTGCAGGGGGGCGGTCTGGCGGAGAGTCGCTCATGTATGGAGTGAGGCGGTGAGCGGAGTGAGTGCGCGGAGAGGTGGGGGGCGGAAGTTGGCGGTCCGGTCGGCCCACCCCGCACGTGACACGCGCGAGACAGGAGTGAGTCGCAGTCACGGCGCTCTCTTTTTGACAGCCTGACGGCTTGAGGGGCGTGTATCCACTTACTAGATAACCCCGGTGTACGACTGTGCCCTGTAAGAGTCACCGTACCACCTGAGACACGACTTGGAGGTGCGACCCGCTCGCAGCTCCACCTCGTCGTCGCTATCCACCCTCCCAAAGGGCGAACGGCTCAGCCATGCGCATCTCGTCACTCCTGAGAGTGCCCGTGCTCGGTGCAGCACTCGCCGCCGCAGCCACCCCCGCTGCCCCACCGCCTCGAGCCGCGCCCGCCTCAGCGTGGAGTCCCTCGGCCCTCTCGTCCACCATCGAGCTTGCAGGGTCCATCGCTCGCTCGACCGCAGCCTACACCCTCCGCAAGGACCCCTCCAACCCGGACCATGCCGACCAGTGGGTCGTCGGCGTACGGGGCGCAGGCCGCAATGCCGGCTTCGTCGAGGCGACAGAGGGCAAGGGCAACGCAAAGCGCAGGATCGACCTCGTCGAGGTCGGTGGCGACGAGTGAGTCGCTCGCTGGTCCTCCTTTGGCGTGCGGTCGAGCAAGTGCCGGCGACCAAGAGTCCACCACCTGCTCCCTTGAGCCTCGGCAGGCGTGGTTCGCACGAGGAGGAGGCGCCTCGCTCTCCGCACGGCTGGTGTGCTTCCCTGCACTGCCGACATCACTAGGCTGCTGCAGAGCACGGGCACGGTGTCAAAACCCCTCCTCAGCGCACGGCCCCGCTGACCCTCCTCGTCCTCCCGTCCCGCAGGGAGACGACCTTCTACCAGCTGTCGCTCGTGCCGCCGCACTCGTCCGACATGACCTATGTCACCCTCTCCGTCGACCTCCCGCACGCCTTGCGCCCCGAGCCCGCCTCGATGCCCCAAAACGCCGACGCCATCTACATGCTCTTCGAGGGGGACCTCCTCGCCCCGCTCACGGGCCTCTCGCCCTCGCAGCGCTCGAAACTCACCGACATGAAGGTCCGCATCAAGACGCCCACGCCCCGCGTCGTGAGCGCCTCTGCGCCGGACGGATTCGCGCTGCACCAGCAGCCGGGGAGCGCGACCCTCACGTTCACGCTCCAGGGCGACGCGGCGACGCTGCCGCCCCAGGTTGCGCGCGTGCACTACCAGCAGCCCGAGGCCATCGCGTCGATCCGGTCGCTCGAGCGCGTCGTCGAGCTGAGCCACTGGGGGGCCAACCTCGCCGTTCAGGACACGATCGACCTCTTCAACGCTGGGCCAAAGTGCGTCGACTTGCTGTGACCACTTCCTGCGTTTGTTTGCTCGTGGGTGGCGCTGACGGATCTACGCGCGCGTCACACGCAGGCTCATGGGCCAGTTTGCGCGGATCGACTACCAGAAGGCGTCGATGCACCGCCGGCAGCACGTGACGGCCGTCTCGTCCCTCTCGCTGCAGCTCCCTCCCTCGACCCACAACCCCTACTTCTACGACGTCGTCGGCAACGTCTCGACCTCGCGCTTCCGCCCCTCGTCGTCGTCGTCGCTCTCGGGCGCAGCCTCGAACAAGCCCCTCCTCCCGAGCCAGAAGCGCCGGCGCGAGCCCGCCGTGCTCGACCTCCAGCCAAGGTACCCGCTCCTCGGCGGGTGGAACTACTCGTTCACGGTCGGGTACGACTTGCCGCTCGGCGAGTTTGTCAAGGCGCGCGGCGGCGGCGAGAAGGGGAGGTACGTCGCGGCCGTGCCGTTCCTGACCCCGGTCAAGGACGTCTCGATCGAGGACGTGCGCGTCGAGGTCCGCTTGCCAGAGGGCGCGAGGTGCGTTGCCTCCTTCCCCTTGTCTCCTCGTCGCGTGCCAAGGAGCAGGACCGCTCACGAGGTCGTGGACGCGCGCGCTGCGTCGCAGGGACATCTCGGTCCACGCGCCCTTCCCACTCACGTCGCTCTCGTTCCCCTCGACCGCCTCGCCCGCGACCGAGGGCAACGTCGCGTGGACGTACCTCGACTCGACCGGTCGCCCCACGGTCGTCATGACCAAGCGCGCGTGCTCGGACCGTCACGGGCAGGACGTCCTCGTGCGTCGCTGGTTGCTTCCCTTCCTCGGGCTCGCTACTTCCTGCGTCTTGAGGTTCACCTAGCTGACCATTGATGCCCTCGATGGCCCTTTCCCCCGCCCCCACAGATCGAGTACACCCTCCCTCCCCTCGTCGACGCCTTCCAGAAGCCCCTCGCGTGCGCCACCGTCCTCTTCACCCTCTTTGTCGCTGTCATCCTTGCCAAGAGGGTCTCGTGTGGGATCAAGGCGCCGAGGTCACGGGTGGCGGTGGGCGGCGGTGCGGAGAAGGTCAAGGCGTGAGTGACGAAGGGAGGGCGAGAGGTGCAACACGGACAAGGGTTCCGCCGTGAGCTTCTGCTGACGAAACGCGAACAAGAGCGAGAGTCGCAGCGTTTGGTTGGTAAAAAAGCACTGCAGTAAAGGCGTCGGCGGCCCTGTCACCCCGCCCCCTCCCCCGACTCACTGCACAGGGCACCCCTCCCCCGCCTTCAACGCCTCAATCTCCTCGATCTCCTTCAAGCGCCTCCACTCCTTCTCCTCGCGATCCATGAAGTACTGCGCGCCGGGCCCACCCTTCTCCCCCGTGAGCACAATGAAGCGGTGCTCCTCCTCGGGGTCGTACAGCCTCGCCGGGAAGCGCACCCCCTCGGGGAGGTACCTCTCCGGGGTCCACACGGTCCTGTCCGTGTCGGGACCGCGCGGAGGGGGCGTCTGGTGTAGGTGCGGGACGTACGCCTCGAGGGGGATGGGCGGGACGAGTGCGGACGCGTTGGTGGAGAGGAGGGCGCGCGCCGAGAGGGTGAAGGGCGAGGCGGACGCCGAGGGGAGCGGGACGACAAACTTGCCGAGTTGGACTTCCGAGTCGGTGACGGAGGGGTTGGAGCCGCGGTTGAGGCGCGCGTAGCCGACGCGGCTGGGAGAGGCGGGCCAAGGGGTTGTCAGCGACGGTCGCATCGTCAGCTCGACGGGCGAGGTGGAGAAAGAGATAGCGCGCGTGACGCACTGCAGGGCGCGGTAGAAGATGTACTGGCACCACCGGTCGTGGTCGTCCGCCTGCGGCGTGGGGTCGATCGTCATCAGAGACGTGCTCGGCAAATGGCGCGACACGCGCGCGCCGCACGGACACGCACATTGATGTCGAGCATCCTCCCATCCTCTACGAGGTACTTGTATGGGTTCGGCCTCTCGGCATGGGGCCGCGTCACCAAGTACCCGAGGAAGAGCGCCGGGCGAGGCCAGCTCTCGCGCAACAGGCGCGCGAGCTCGATGCTCTGCAGCTGACGGTCGAGCGGGTCCTCCTCCTGCCCGTTGTGCGCAACGACGACGTCGACCTCGACGCCGTAGACGAGCAGGGTCGCGAAGATTGCCGGGGCGAGCTCGCCGTGAGGAGAGGGGAGGAGGTGGTGAGACGAGCGGAGGATGGGGAACTTGGAGATGAGGGCGGCGCCTGCACACGGAGTGAGGGTGGACACGTCAACTCAGCAGACATGGCGGACCGGCAAAGGCAAGGAGGCAAAGCGCAAAGGCCGGTGGGCGCACCCCACGTGTTCTTCTGCGGTCCGGGCCCGAGGTCGACGTAGGGCATGTTGAGTGCGTGCGAGATGTACTGCGTGCTGTTGTTTAGAGGTCAAAGATGTGAGCAGGTGCAGCCACCGAAAGAGAAGCGACGGGGCCACGCACATGTCGCGGTTTCCGCCGACCATCCTGTGTACGTCCGTCTCGAGGAGGCCTGTCCGCGCGAGCCCTCGCCACGCAAGTCAGCGACGCGGCCAAGCAAGGACCCCCAGAGCCGCACGCACCAATGACATCGACCTCGGCGGTCCTGAGCATGTTGGCCGTCCTCCTCCCGCTCTCCCACATGCGCCCATCGAGCCCAAAGTGCATCGTCCAGATCCCAGCCGTCACGAGCCTCTCTCCCGCGTGGTACGGCACCCCGGGGGCGTAGTGCCCCGGCGCGCGGTACGCGAGGATCGCGACGCCCGACAGGGCGAGGAGGACCGTCGCGGTGCGGAGCGCGCGGGGGGTGCCCGCCCTCGCGGTGCCCGTCGTGCCGCCGCCGCGAGCGCCAAACGCCGCACCGCGCAGGCGCGCGGCGGGTCCGAGGCCCGCAGCGACGCCCGCGAGGGCGAGGGCGAGGACGGTGCCGGTGCGTTCGCGGAGGATGGACCCGGCGGGGACGAACGCGTACGCGACGGTCCAGGTGCTGGCGAGTTCGAGGGCCGAGTAGACGACGAAGGCGAGTGCGAAGGGGGTGCCGGGCCCGTTCGGGGCGTGGAGGAGGAGGGAGGAGAGGAAGGGCGGGAAGAGGGAGACGAGGTAGGTGCCGAGGAGGCAACCGGGGAGGAAGGAAGCCCACGAATCGAGCGCGAGGAGGAGCGTCGCGCAGAGGGACGCGGCGGCGAAGGACGCGAGGGAGGTGGCGCGGGTGCGGGTGGGCACAGGGACGAGGACGGTGCCGGCGAGGAGGGCCGCGATGGTGATGAGGCCGTGGGGGAAGGCGAACGGACCCGAAGAAGGGTATCCTGCCCACGACCAGGCGATGATGGTCCCGCTGTCGGTGAAGAGCCAGTGCACGAGGAAGAAGAGCGACCCGAAGCCGACGATGGCGCCGGTTTTGCCCGCAAACGTCGGCTTGAGGGCTTCGGCTCCTCCTTCTCCCTTTTCTGCTGCTGCTGCCCCCGCTGCAGCGAGAGCG
The DNA here is from genome assembly GCA_006352295.1 of Rhodotorula diobovata. Lineage (NCBI taxonomy): Eukaryota > Fungi > Basidiomycota > Microbotryomycetes > Sporidiobolales > Sporidiobolaceae > Rhodotorula > Rhodotorula diobovata. The sequence continues at coordinate 36,017 of SOZI01000067.1, read as the reverse complement.
GCAGGGCGGCGCCGCATGCACGCATCCAGGTACGCGACGACGGCGAGCGCCAGCCCGACGCCGTTCCACCCGCCCGTGTCGTACCTCGGGAGCGGCGACGCGCGCATGAAGGGCCACAGCGGGTTGAGCGAGAAGTTGGCAAACTTGACGAGGAGCGAGAGGACGAGGCCGGTGAGGAAGGTGCTGCGCGAGGCGGGCGAATGTGAGCGGATGCCGAGAAGAAGAAGACCCGACCCGAGTGAGCGCCTCACCGCGCGCGAGCGTCCAGCTTTGCCGAGTCCCCCCTGACGTCCCACCAAGCCGCGACCCTCCCACACAGCGCCATCCCGAGCCCGGCGGCCAGTCCCCTCAACCTCCCCTTGCCATCGTCGTCGACCCACCTCACCGCGAGCCCCGCCAAGAGCCCCACGTTGCCCAGCGCCGGGTGCGCCAACGCGCGGCGGAGAGGCGGGAGGGCAAGGACGAGGGGAGAGAGGACGCAGAAGAGGAGGACCTCGTCGCCGGAGAGGCCCATGGCCCACACGGAGGAGTAGAAGATCATTGGCCCGAGGGCGACGAGGAGCGTCCAGAAGCAGAAGGCTGCGCACCCCGTCCCGAGGTCCGGTCAGTGGGATCGACCGACGTGAAGAGAGAGAGGGAGGGAGAGGGCGCCCGCACAGAGGTACACGTCTGCGGCAAAGTGCCTCGCGCCCGCCGTAGCCATCTCAACCCTCGCCAGCGCCGTCGCGATCCTCCCGGGGGGCCTGCGCGGGCCGTCCGGCGCAGCGTCGCCCGCCGGGGCGAGGTGCACGCCGTGGGCGGTCGCTTCGGGCGAGGCGGGCTGGACGGCGAGTTCCAGCGCGGGGAGGGCGGCGGAGGGGGAGGAGGAGGAGGAGGAAGCGGGAGAGTAGTCGAGGATGGAGACGGCGTCGAACGAGACGTCGAGGAGGATGAGGCTCCACTCGAAGAGTGCGTAGATCGAGTACGCTGCGCGCACCGTCGTCCAGCTCGTCAGCCAGGCAGGCCCTCAGGGTCAGGGACGAAGACGAGGCCAGGGAAGAGGCGCGCCGCACCTCCCGGGACGCGCTTCTGCTTGTGCTCGAGGTAGAAATAGACGAGCGGGCCGAGCGTCGCGAAGAAGGCGGTGCCGAGGACACGGCGGAGGGGCTTGGAGGGGGTGCCCGAGGGGGTGAGCACCGTGTGGAGGACCATGTAGGGCAGGTTGAGGACGATGTAGCTGTGTCGAGTCGCGGGGGAGAGTCAGAGCTGCTGCTGAAGAGCGGGGGAAGAGAGGGGAAAGACGGGCGGGAGCGCACAGGACCATGAAGACGTCGTGCACGTCGCCGTGGTCACTGCTCGTGACAAACACCCACCCGCCGCAGCTGATGGTCCTCACGACGGCGACGAACGCGAGGACCGCGGGCAGAGTGCTGTGCGGGCGCAGGTGGCGGTGCGAGATGAACGAGACGAGGACGAGGAGGAAGCGCGGACCCGAGGTGAGGGCGATGAGGAGCTGGAAGACGTTGCGCTCGGGGAACCAGTCGCCGATGGTGCTGTGGAGTGGCCCTGTGTAAGCGAGGGATGGAGAGAGACGAGGGTGCGAGGGGCGAAAGGGAGCGCACGCCGAGACGGAGGGGGCCCATTCTTGCGGGTAGCCGTACCACTGGCGAGGGCGTGTTCGAGGTGAGCCTTGCAGGCAGAGAGCACGTGTCGAATGAGGCGCACCTGGTTCCTGACAATCTTGCGGTAGTGGAGCGAGACGCCGAGTGCGAGCGCACTCAGGAAGGCCGCTGAGTGCGAGCGATTCGGGGGCGCAGGGTGAGCTCGCTTCGAGGACAGGGCAGGAGGGGGAGGAGGGGCGCACCTGCTGAGAAAGCCGTGTGGAGGAGTGCGAGCGTTGCTGCGTGAGCCTGCGAGTGACAAGGAGCGTGAGCCGGGACAGCGGGACGGTCGAGTGGGGGAGACGAGTGACCTTGAAGAGCGACGCGGCAGGGTGAGAGGCGGTGAGTGGCGTGGCAGTGGCCATGCTTGCCTCTCTGGGCGTGCCCGATCTCGCGCAAGAGGAGCAGCGAGGCAAGGAGAGGGAGAGGGACGCCTCGGCGACAAGTCCGCGGCGCACAGGATCCGCCGGCCTTGGCTCGGACCAGTCGAGTGCCGTGGATCCACCCCGCCCCTCATTCTCCCACTCGCTGACCTCGCCACGACAGCTACCACCACCTCGCGCCAGCGCCATGGCCCCGTGTTCGCTGTGCCCGCCCTCGTCGCCGCGTCGAGCTCTGCTCCGCCGACCAAAGACCCTCCAGGCCGTCTGCAAAGAGTGCTTCTTCGACGTCTTCGAGACGGAAATTCACCACACCATCATGGGCTACGGCCAGGCAGAGCACGCCCCACACTGCGAGCAACCCCCCAAATCGCTCTTCGCGAGGGGCGAGAGGGTCGCCATTGGCGCGTCCGGCGGCAAAGGTGCGTCCATGCCCTCGCTCTGCTGTGCCTGTGGGGTGTACCGAGCCGGCCAGGGTCGCGCAGGCAGGCGCGCGAGTGGCTCGGAGACTCGCTGCCCCCTCCTCCTCCTCGTCGTCGAGGGGGCGGTGCAGGTCTTTGGCTGGAAGCCGTTCGCGCGCTGCCTGGCGGCTCCGCTGCACACTCTCCAAGCATCCTCACAGAGTCCCACCATGGAGCCAAGCTGACCGCGGGCCCCCTCTCCCGTCGACCGCATCCCCCGGGTGTGTCCCTCGCGTCGCCTCCAGACTCGACCGTGCTGGCCTACATCATGACGCTCCTCAACGCTCGCTACGACTACGGCCTCGACCTGTGCCTCCTCTCGATCGACGAAGGCATCAGCGGCTACCGCGACGCCTCGCTCGACGTGCGCCCCTCTCACTCTTGCCCAACGGGCGCACAGCTGACCCGCCCGACGGACCGACGGCGACGACAGACGGTCAAGCGCAACGCAGAGCAGTACGACCTCCCGCTCAAGATCTTGAGCTACTCGGAGCTGTACGGCGGCTGGACCATGGACCGCGTCGTGTCGGAAATCGGCAAGAAGGGCAACTGTGCGCACACCCCTCTCGCTCTCGTCACGTCAGAACTCGGGTCATCACTGACTCGTGTCACGCAATGCTGCAGGCACCTACTGCGGCGTCTTTCGACGACAGGCGCTCGACCGGGGCGCCGACCTCCTCGACGTGGACCACATCGTGACGGGCCACAACGCCGACGACGTCGCAGAGACGGTCCTCATGAACGGTGCGTCGTCCTCCTCCCGCTTGCTTTGCCCCCGTCGGCTACCACCATGCACTGTAAGTTCAGCGCTGACTTGGCACGAACGCGTCGACGATGATGCAGTGCTGCGAGGCGACATCTCTCGCGTCGCGCGCTGCACGGCCATCACGACGGGCGGGGACCCGTCCCCTTCCTCCTTGTCGTCCTCGTCGGCAAAGGCGAACGAAGAGGAAGAGGCCGACCGGCTCGAGGCACTCCTCCCGCGTGCCATCAAGCGCAGCAAGCCGTTCAAGTACGCGTACGAGAAGGAGATTGTCATGTATGCCTACTTCAAGGTGCGCGCTCTGTCTCTGTCATTCTCTGCTCGTCTTGTCCGGGGAGGGCAGCTGACCGTCTCCCTCCCTTCCTCGCCTCGTGCACCCTTCCCCGACCCCCTCCACCGTCACGCTGCCCGCTCCGCCCGCACCGAGCAGAAGCTCGACTACCACTCTACCGAGTGCATCTACGCCCCGACAGCCTACCGCGGCTATGCGCGCGCACTCGTCAAAGACCTCGAGGCCATCCGCCCGAGCGCCATCGTCGACCTCGTGCGTCTTGTCCTCCTCTCTTTCTGCATAGTCAGCAGGAACCAAATCCTGAACCCGCGCATCGGCACGACGAATACCCACCCCCTCCCTCGCAGATCTACTCCGGCGAAGCCCTCGCCTCTTCGCTCGCCCTCCCGGGGCGGCGCGCCGGCGGCGAGTGGGACGACAAGGCGCTCCTCGCTGCTGCCGCTGCCGCTGCCGCTGCGGGGCCGGGCGGCGAGTCGCAGGGCGGCGTGGGGGCGCTGCTCAAGGGGCGGACGGCGAGTCGGAAAAAGGCGCCGCAGGTGCAGCGTGCGTCGGCTCGTTCTCCCTTCTCCCTCTCTCTCTTCTCTCTCCCCTCTCGCTTCCCGCGAACGCACAGGGAGGCACGGATGCTGACACGCATCTCCCACTTGCCACGCCGCGCGCGCAGAGTCGTGCGAGCGCTGCGGCTCAATGACGTCCCAGCGCCTGTGCCAGGCGTGCATGCTCCTCGAGGGGCTCAACAAGGGTGCCGCGAGGGTTGACGTCGCGGCGGCGTGAGGGGCTGAGCTGCGTCAGGGTCCGGGCTGCTGTAGGAGGTGGAGGGAGGGGAGAGGAGTGTTGTTGTCAATTTTAGGAGGTGCAGCGTGTGCAGCGTGCCACTACGGCGGAGTGTGCTCGAAGAGAGGTGCGTTGCTCCGTGGCGCAACCCTGCTACCAAGGTTGGGAGTGAGCACAGTACTGCATTGATCTTGCGAGCAAGGAACGCAACGCACTGTTCGGAGGGGGGTCCTCCTTTGCCAGCTCCCGCAGCTTGAGGTCGAGCGCAGTTCTCAGAGGCTGACAAGCGTTTGGGGCTTGGAAAGCCAGACAGCTTGCGTGGATACAGGACCTGAAGACACTGCAGCTTGCCTCGCAATGGAAGAGCAAGACGTGTAGGCCTAGAGAAAGAAAATATGGAGCAACGGCTGGTCCCTCTCCAAACGACTTGACGGGCCCAAAGCGCGGCACGAGCAACTAGATAGACTGCAAGGAGTGGTCTAGAGAACCAAACTGAACGGGCTTGAACGCGCGACGGGAGCCACTGGAAAAGAAGCCTCGACGCTCACACATCCGGACTTTGCCTGCCCTTGTGGCCCTCGCCCTCCGCACCCCGTGGATTCCCCCCTCAGCCCTCGCCACTCCGGCGCGCCCTTCCTCGGACCTTGAGCATGCCTCGCTTGCACAAGCACCGGTAGAGGAGGAGCAGAGGAACGTGCAGCCGGGGGGACCTTCCCAAGCGCACTCTGCACGTCTCTGTTAGTCCGGAAGGGCTTTGCGCAACACCTGTCCGGCAGCTTGTCTTCTCTGACGAGGTGAGCACGCGCACGCAGCAGGGACAGGTGAAAGCGCTGGCGGCCTTCTCAAGCGCCCGGGCCCCTCCCTGCTGCGTAGCCCTGTGGCCTGGAGGCAGAGGCAAGAGGCTTTCGACTCGCGTCTCAGCTCGCAAAGAGGTCCAAGCAGACGCAAGGAGGAGGAAAGGAGACCAGACAGAGATGCAAGCTATCCGACTGCAAGGGAGACGGAAAGGCGGGGGGAGGTCTATGTGCGGCACAACTGAGAGCAACGAGGCCACCCACCCTGCCTCAGGCCATCTGGCCGCCATCGCGCGACGTGTCGTTGGCCCCCATCGTCTTCCACGCCGCAAACACGCCCGTGAAGCCCTCCTCCTCCTCCGGGTGCGCACGGTGCCGGCGCCGGAAGAAGACGCGCTTGGCAAACTTCCACCCCTCGACTCCGCAGGCGAAGACGAGGAAGGCGATGAAGGCGACTGCCCATTCCCACGAGATATCGGTGTGCTTGAAGACGACGTCGTTGATGACGGGAATGTAGATGAGCCTGTCCGGGGGTCGTCCAGGGGTCAGTCAGGGCAACCCGAGGGCGTCGAGCAAGAGGTGGACGCACGGGAAGGTGATCAGGAAGCCAGCGACGACACTCCAGAAGAGGAACTGGTTGCCCCAGACGTCGTGCGCCCACTGCGTGTAAGGCCTGCGAGACGAGAGAAGCGTCAGTCCTGTGCGAGGCCGAGGGCGGCGGAGGACGACGGTGACGCACCGCTTCTCGGTGCCGGGGCGGCCCATGTGGAAGAAGGACCTGCGCAGGTCCATCATCTCGAACGCGAGCCACAGGAGGCAGAAGACCATGGTCGAGAACGTGGCCGAACGGGCGCGGAAGACGAGGCGCGAACCCGGGTCGCCGTCGATCTCGTTGTTCGAGTTGCGGCCGAGGTTGCCGTCGCCAAAGCCGAAGACGATGACGGCAAACGTGCCAATGTCGACCGCGGCGCCGATGAGGCCGTACACGAGAATGTCGAGGAGGACCTCGGGCGCAAAGACACCCATCTTGAGGTTGTGCGGCTTGCGCGTGAGGATGTCCGGGTCGGCCTTCTCGGCCCCGAGACCCATGGCGGGGAACGACGACGTGATCATGATGACCCACAGGATCTCGACGGGCGCGAGCGGGAAGACCGAGAGGTTGTCGTCGTCCTTGAACGCGAGACCGATGAGCAGGACGAGTGCCTGCATGACGTTGCCGGCGAGCAGGTGCAGCACAAACTTCTGAATGTTGGTGAACCTGCACGGGAGAGGCGCGAGGGCGTCAGCCAAGAAGCGGGTGACAGACCGGACGAGCGCCAGAGGCAGAGAGCGGGAGAGAGCTACGCACATGCGGCGACCCTCCTCGACGGCGGCGAGGATCGAAGCAAAGTTGTCGTCGGCGAGGACAATGTCGGACGCGTCCTTGGCGACGTCCGAGCCGTTCTGTCCCATGGCGATGCCGACGTCGGAGCGCTTGAGCGAGGGCGAGTCGTTGACTGCAGAGCGGAGAGGTCGTCGCGTGTCAGCACCTTGAATGAGGAGAGTCAGGGAGACGAACAAAAGAGAAAGGGACGCACCGCCGTCACCGGTCATGGCGACGAAAGCCTTGCGACGGTGGAGCGCCTCGACCATGCGAACCTTGGTGTGCGGCGCGCAGCGAGCGATGACGAGAGGAAGCATGGGGAGCTCGTCGACCTGCTCGTCCGAGAGACGGTCGAACTGGGCCGCGGTCATGACCATTGCGTCGACCGCCTCCTTGCTCATCGTGTTGACCTGGCGCGGGAGGATGCCGACCTGGAGCGCGATGGCGCGCGCCGTCGCGGCGTGGTCGCCCGTGAGCATGTGCACCTGCACGCCGGCGCCGTGGCACTGACGAACGGCGCCCTTGGTCTCGGGGCGGGGCGGGTCGTACAGGCCAACGAGACCGTACAGCGTCATGCCCTTCTCGAGGTCGACGCGGTCGTAGTCGCCGTTCGAGGTCGACGCGCCCGAGTAGCGCTTGGACGCGAGACCGAGGACACGCAGGCCCTGCTCGGCGAGCGCCTCGACGTTGGCAAAGATCTCCTCCTGCACCTTCTCGTCGATCGGCTTGGGGCCCTCGGCCGTCTCGATCGTCTCGCAGGCCTCGACAAGGCGCTCGACGGCACCCTTGGTGAAGACGAACTGCTTCCTGCGGGACCAGGGAAGATGAGGAATCAGCTTGGAAAGGTCGACGAAGGACCGAGAGGGACGAGAGACGCACTCGTCGCTCTTGCGAACGTAGAGCGTGCTCATGCGCTTGACGTCGCTGTCGAAGGGCGCCTCGTAGAGGAGAGCTGGAAGCAGCGAAGGAGGAGCAAGTCAGCAGGTCGCTCAAGCGAGGCAGCAAAAGGGATGAGGCGACGTACTCCACTCGGGCGAGTCGCCCTCGACCCAGCGCTCACGGCCCCAGTCAAAGCGGTGCGCGAACGTCTGGATGGCGCACTCGGTCGGGTCGCCGCGGGCAGTCCAGCCCTCACCCTCCTTCTTGAAGACCTTGGCGGTGCTGCACATGCTCGCGACGTTGAGGAGCGTCGACAGCGGCTCGCCGCCGTCCTTGATGAGGTCCGAGGGGCCCCTGGGCTGCGGACGCGCCTGCTGCTTGGGCTCCTGCGACGCCTCGGCGGCCTCGGTCGACTCGCCCTCGGGCTTCTTCTGGTCGGCAGCGGCGGCCGACTCGGCGGGCGAGATGGTCGAGTACGAAAGCTCGGCGATGGTCGGGTTGAAGGGCTCGGAAGACTCGCCGACGTAGACGGTACCGCGAGCGGGGAGCCAGGCGGCGCGGACAACCATCTTGCCTGCGCGTGCATGAGAAGGTCAATTGGCGCTTTCGGAAAGCGTTCGGCGAGGCTTAACGACGCACCCTGAGTGAGCGTGCCAGTCTTGTCGGAGCAAATGTCGGTGACGGCGCCGAGAGCCTCGAGCGAGTCGAGCTTGCGGACGATGACGTTGCGGGCGACCATGGCGCGCGTGCCCCCGGCGAGGGTGATGGTGAGGACGACAACGAGCGAGGCCGGGATCATGGACAGAGCGGTGGCGATGGCATAGCTGTGTGCGTGCCGTCAAAGCGAGTCAGTCCAAACAGTCCCGTCGAGCGGAGCGAGCGTAGATTGATAACGCACAGGATGATCTCGTTCTTGCCCTGGAAGTCGTTGGCGGCAAAGCAAAAGAGGGCAAAGAGGCACCCGATGCCGAAGAGCGAAATGGCGAGCCACGAGAGCGTGCGCTGCAGGGGCGTGCCGACGTTGGTCCCGAGGAACTGGCCGATGATGTCCATCGTCGTGAGGGCCCACGCAGCCGGGTAGCGGTGCCACGGCGCGTGGCCGTCTTCGTTACGGCGGACCTTGCGGACCTTGGAGTCACCACCGCGGAGCGAGGTCGCAATGGCGCCGATCGACGTGTTCATGCCGGTCGCGACCACGACACCCTTGGCGCGGCCCTTGGTGACGGTGCTCGACGAGTAGGCCATCGTGATGCGGTCTGTGTGGGCGCGGCGCACAAGGGAGTTTAGTTCGTGCGGGGACGAGAGGAGGAGAGCGGGGGTCGAGCGCACCGCCGACACCAACGTCGCGAGGGTCAAAGCCGCCTGCCTTGGCCTCCTCGTCCCAGCTCGCCTCGGAGTCCTTGGCGACGGGGAGCGACTCGCCAGTCAGGAGAGCCTCATCGGTCTCGAACTGCGGGTTTGAGGGGTCAGGATGCTGGTGCGAGAGCGAGTGTCCCAGAGCGGGTGGGGCATGGTGAGTGGGCGAGAGTGCAGAGGGTCACTCACGTTGACCGTCTCGAACAGGCGCAGGTCGGCCGGGATCGTGTCGCCCGTCTTGACCTCGACGATGTCGCCGACGACGACCGTCGGGGAGGGGACTGTGACAATCTTGGCGTCGCGGATGACGTGGGCGTTGGGCGAGGCGAGCGAGCGCAGCGAGTCCATCGTCTTGGCCTGTACGATTTGCTGTCAGCCTGAGTGTCAAGCATGAGGGAGCGAGAGGCTACGTACGGCACCCAGTTCCTGGTAAAAGCCGACGCCAACGTTGATGGCGATGACGGCGGCAATGACACCGCCCTCGATCCAGGACTGAATGCCCAGACTGACGCCGCAACAGATGACGAGCACCAACACCATAGCGTCTGCATGGAGGTAAAGAGGGAAGAGGCGGGCGAGGAGGAGGAGGAAGGCGAGAAGCCCGAGGGTCAGTTCGCCGTCCTCGCGCGCGGCGCCGACAGGGGAACGGCTGCGACGCACTGCAGATCTGGCCAAAGAGAATCTTCCAGGGAGATACGCCGCCACCTCCCTGCAGCTCGTTGGGGCCGTCGCGCTTGAGGCGCGAGTCGGCCTGGGCCTTGGTGAGACCGTCGTCGAGCGACGTTTCGACGCGCGCCGCAACCTCTTTGGCCTTGAGCGCGAACCAGAACGTCTCTTCGGTGGCCGTCTGGCCCGACACGCTCGGGCTCAGCTTCTTCTCATCGTTCGAGGCCATCAACTGTGGGTGGTCGTGTGGGTTGGGAGGGCGGGTTAGGCGGGTGCTTTGGTGGGTTGCTGTTGCTTGTAGAGGCTGAAGTAGATTCGACTGAGCTCAACTGAGCCTAGCTAGACAGTCTCGAGGATGAGAGCGGGAGGCGGAAAGGGAGGAAAGCCGCGAGAGCCCGGACGGCGAGCGAGCGAGGGACTGCCGTGGGGGGTGGGCAGTGTGCGTGAGACCTATCGCGTGCCAAGCCAGGAAGCGCAAGGGAGGCCGAACGGACCCTGTACATGACGAGCGGGGGAGGGGGAACCAAGAAACTGGACTCGCCAAGCCTGATGGGGGCGCCACTTCGCCGAACCAACTCAGGCTCCCTCTCCCGTGCTCTCCCGCCTCGTGACGCGCACCTCCTTGATCGCTCTACGGATGGACGACCTTGCGTAGAAACTAGCTACCGCGAACACCTCGACTTTCCATCACCAAGCAGGCGGAGGGACCGTGCTCTCGACGAGGCGTGCTGGGAACGTGCGCACTCACCCGGCCGGCGATCCCGGCCCGCCTTCTTGGACCAGCCTTGGCGAACAAATCAAACTTGCCTCCGCCCGACGCCGGGGCACAGTGCAGCCCGGTGCACTCGTTAGCCCCCCTGTACGCACACTGACGTGCTCAAAATTGGATCCGGGAAACAAAGATTACGGTACAGAGGGACAGAGCGGAGAGGAGGACAGTAGCGGCGCGGCCGGCAGACGAGGCGAGCTCCGAAGAGGCCCTACCTCGTCTCACGCCTTGCCGAGCTCCTGCGCGGCGTTGTTGTCGAGGACGAAAGCGCGGTGACCAGCGAGGGTCTCTTCACGACCGACTGGCGCAGACGAGACGGCGGCCTGGACAAGGGCGCGTCCGAGGGTCGGGGTGAGGATCGAGAGCGACGACGCGACGAAAGGGAGGCGAGGGATGACAGCTCTGTGTGCGCGACGAGTGGCGGAACGAAAGAGACGAGCAGAGAGCGTGAGGAACGAGGCGGAGGAGTGTCAGCGGGCGCAGAGAAAGGGAGAGGAAGGAGGGAAAGAGAGAGGTGAGGTGGGGGTCGGGTAGAAGCAGTCACTGAGAGGGGCTCGGCCGACTCACACTGCCAGCTTCTCGCCGATGCGCCTCTCGCCCCTTCCGCCGGGGACGAGCAAGAGGCCGGGGCGGAAGATCACCGTACGCGAGTAGCCAGACGATGCGAGCCCTTCCTCCGTCTTGCCCTTTGACTGAGGATACAGGAAGAACGACGACGAGTTGGCGCCTCCAGACTGCACGTGCATGCTCGGTCAGTCTTGCGCTCAATTCCACGCCGAGGCAGCGGCACCGAGCGACCGAGCGACCAGGTCCGACCGGCGGCAGGAGGAGGAGAGGGCGTCACGCACCGAGACGTAGACGAGGGCTTGCTCCTTGCCTTCACGACGCGCCGCCCTGGCAGCAGCGAGGACGTACTCGCGGTCGATGCGCTCGAATCGCTCCGCGCTGCCCGCGTTGGCGCGAGTCGTCCCCAGGGCGACCAGCACCGCGTCCGCGTCCGCCTCTCTCAGCTTGGCCGACTCGGGCCCTCCTGCAGCTCCCTCGTTGAGGAGCGCCTCAAAGTCGAGCGACTCGTGCTTGAGCTTGTCGTTGGCGGGCACCGAGGGGGCACTGCGGCCGAATGTGTGGACGGACGAGACGCGCGCGTCGTCGAGGGCGGCGACAAGGGCCTGACGGCCCGTCTCGCCAGTTGCACCGAGGAGGACGAGACGCTTGGTCGACATGGGAGAGGGCGAGGGAGGAGCGGGTGAGTCGGTTCGGGGGAGAGCTGAGGGGGAGCGGGAGAGCTGCATCCCGACACGGACAAGCGGTCAGCTCGGTGGATGGCAGCGGGGGTCCACCCTGCTGAGCAAGGCCTCAGCAGTACGCGCCAGCTCACAGTGGCAGCGGGGAGCTGGACCGAGGGGATCAAGGTCGGACGAGGTGGGGGTGGCCGGGTGAGGTGGACGGCCGAGAAGGGGACACGGCGTGTGGTCGGCTTTTGGTGCGCAGCTCTTGACAGATATATTAGCTGCAAGCAAGCGCTGGATCTCCGCGAGGTGCGAGCGCGCGTGTTGGCGGCCCCTTCCCGGGCGAGGACATCAACTCGTCTTTCGCTCGCCCAACACGATACTCGCCGCGCTGGTTGCAGGCTGTGTGAATGAGCGCACTCGGCGACCTGCGCCCGGCGACGCAGGACGCCGTTCACCGCACACCTGGCCGCCTAGCCGGGCGAGCTCCACCTCCGCATTCTCACGCAGCGTCAAGGTTCCGGCGCGCTCAACAAGGACTCAGAGCTGACTGTGGGACTCTGCTTCGATGCCACGCGTCACTAGGCGCCCCCTACAACGGGCGGCGACGTCTTCGCGCGATCCGCCGGGCTAGCTGCCAGGCTGCTCCAGAGAGGCCAGCTTCTCCGTGCATCCAGCCCCCGGCTTCTCGATCGCGCAGCCGGGCAGTCACGCAGCTGTGGTCCGCACCGGCGGGTCTGCAAGAGGCGCAGGCGACAGGGTACGGTTTGGCTCGAGCCTTCCGTCCTTCAACCTTCCCCGACGTGTTGCGCAGCCCGCTTGACAAGCGTGACCTTCGTCGAGGACAAAGCCTTCGCTGCAGCTTTACGCCTACGCCAGGACTGGTCCGCGCTCGACTCACCCGCTGTAACCGCTGCAGCGCAGCGGTCAATTGACGCCACTGCGGCCTCTTCACCTTCCTCCTCCGGCCGACACCGAAGCACAAGAGCCGCATCAACCAACGCGTTCTCGTTCTTCGATTCCCTCTGCCCAACTTCTCAAAGCCGACTCCTCCTCAGCTCCTGCGCCTCTCGGACAAGCCTCGATCGCTTCTCCGCGCGCCGCCAATTTCGAAACGCGCTCTAACCCGCGGATTCTTCAACTCCGTCGCTGCAGCCTCGAAGCTCAACGCTCGGTGGACACTGGACGAGCCTTAAAGCCATCGGGTAGCGGGGTATCTGGAGCGCGCTGGGTCGCGCTTCGTCCCCCAGAACCCCGGCGCGCCAGGGTCCGCCCAGCTGGCGCTCTCTGTTTCCCTCTCTTTCTTCCCTCGCTTGCACTGCTTCCTCGTCTGCCGACGCTCTCTCGCTGCCCCTCATGGTCAAGATCACCCTCGCCGCCATTGTCGCCGCCATCGCGAGCGTCGCCCTCGTCGACGCTGCCCGTGCGTCCCTCGCCTCCCACCCTCCCACCCTCATTGTTTCCACGCTGACCGTTCCTCGTCGTCAAACAGCGACCGACACTCGTGAAGCGCGCATCCTCAAGGTCCGCTCGATGCGCGATGCTGTCGACCAGGCCAGCTTGACCAAGAGGCAGGGCAACTCGGCGTTTGGCCACTCGCAGGGGAACGGCAACGGCAAGGGTAATGGCAAGGGCAACGACAAGGGAACCAACGGCAAGGGTAACGGTAACGGCAAGGGGAACGGCAACAATGGCCACGGCCACGGCGTCGACCTCGACTTTGACCCCAAGAACTGCGGCAAGGTTCGCCCCCTTCTCCGCGCTTCTTAACTTCTGCGCTCGACTGACTCGTCGCTCCCTCTGCAGCCCTTCTTCGAGTGCCCGACCTCTTACAACGGCGTGGGCGAGCCGATGTGCGACTATGGTCACTGCAAGCTCCGTGCGTCGCTTCGTCCTCGTCGTCCCTTCCGCCCTTACGGCCCCTTCCGCCTTTTACGCCCTTTATCGCCATTTCTGCCTCGCCCGCCCCACCCGCAGCCCCATCTCCCTTTCCTTCCGCTGACCATACTTTCCTCCAGGTTGCCCGCCGGGCTGGATCCAGTTCCTCTCGCGCCACCCCGAGCTGCCCAACTACTGCGCGCCGGCGTGAGGCTCTCTCGAGACTGGGTCCGGCCGACATCGACCCGGTCCTTCGCGTCATCTGTGACTGCGCGAACCGGCCGCCCCTCGTCGCGCTGGGTCCGGCTCCTCCGCCGCCTCTTTCCACGGTCCGACTTGCCCTTCGCTCTTTCTCCCTTTGTACATCGGCCTCTCGTTTCAGCCTATGCTCTTTACCATTGACGCCTGCACGTCCTTGCACCTAGAGATCCGTAGACCTCTCGTCCGCTCGCTCCTTTCCTGCGAATCCGTGCCGTCGCCGTTCGCTTGGGGAGGCTCGCCGGAAAAGCAAGAGACCACGCGCGCGAGAACGACGTTTCCGTCGTGACCTGCAAGCAGCTGCCGGGCGTCCAACGCCCAGGGCGTCGCGCTCGCTCACCACCCGCTGGCCTCCTCTGAGTCGGCTCGCAGTGACCTCCCCCACTTTGCTCTCACTCCCATCTCGGCGTGCGCCTCGCCTCGCACAGCAAGGTCCAGACAAGCAGCAATGGCTGCGTCCTTTGCTGCCACCGGAGGCGCCGACGGGCCCGCCGAGTCTCCCCTCTTCTCCTTCCTCGACAGGCTCTCGCCGTCCATGTTCACGCGGCTCTATGCTGCGCCTGCGAGCTGCCTCTCCATCTTTCGGTGCGTCATTGCCCGCCACGAGCCACCGCACACCCTCCAACAAGCTGCCGCTGACCGACCCTGACCTCCTTCCCCCACTCGCCCTGATGACACGCCCAGGCTCCTCCCCATCACGGCCCGGCACGTCGTGCTCAACATGCTCTGGTACGACGAAGTCGTGCGAGTGCAGGACGTGGCGCTCTGGGTCCGCGAGCGCAAGAGCGAGGGCGCCGACAAGGGCGAGCGGCGGTCAGTCCCTCTTGAGCTGCCAGCGAGGCTTCAGCCGAGCTTCCTGCGCTATACGTGGCGTCGTCGAAGCTTTAAAGGCTGACGTACCCGTGCGCGCAGGCAGCTGACGTCGTCCCTGTCGGCCCTCTTCCACCTGCACATCCTCACGCCACGCGGCGCACACCCCTCGAGCGCGCTGAGGGACGACACGGCGCTCGACATGAGCGAAGGCTTCAGGGATAGCTTCCGACTAGCTCTCACTGGCGGGTGCGTGCGCACATGTTGATCTCCCGCGTCGCCGCCTGGACCGCTGACCCTCAGGAGGACTGCGCGGACTGCGTAGTGGGAAGAAGGGCTCGTTCGGAGCTGCGGCGCCAGAGCAAGACGACGAGGTCACGGTACAGTTTCTCGACAATTATGCCGAGACGCAGTGGGAGGTCCGTTCGCGCCTGCGCTCCTCGCGTCGCTAGACAGAGACTGACCCTGCCGCTTGCGCGAGCAGACGATCCAGCACTTCATGGTCGGGTCGGACGCAGGCGCCAAGAAGCCGGGCGACAAGGTCCTCGTGCTGCTGGCTAAGAGCGGCTTGATGATGTCGCCGTGTGTCTTGCCCTCACGTCCCTGAGACCGCTCGAGCCTGACCGTGGCGGGGACGCTCTCGCAGGACTGCCTCGCTGCGAACGATGCGCATCACGTCCAAAGGTTTCCAGTTCCTGCTTGAGGACGTCAACACGCAGCTGTGGGACCTGCTGCTCGTTTACCTCGAAGAGTCGCAGGTACGCGCACTCTCCCGTCCACCCGTCGCTCTCAAAAGACCGCCGGCTGACCCTCGTCTCCCGCAGGATCTCGTCGAAACGATCGGCTTTCTCTTCATGCTCAGCTCACTCGAGCTCGGAAGGGTGAGCCTCGCCGCGTCGCGTCTCCTCGGCGACGGGGCTGACTCGCTTGTCCCTGCCAGGCCTACCTCACCGACAGTCTCAGCGACGCTCAGCTGGGCGTGCTGAGAGACCTCGCCGACTACGGACTCGTGTACCGTCCAGATGTGCGCTTTCCTGTCTCCACAACCGCCTCAACCCGCCGTGACGCCCGCCTTTTGCCGTCCACAGTCACGCTCCTCGCGCTTCTACCCAACTCGCCTCGCCACGACACTCACCTCCTCTGCACCCCCCCTCGTCTCGTCTCGACACACGAACGAGGAGAAGGGCTTCATCGTCCTCGAGACGAACTACAAGCTGTACGCCTACACGTCCAACCCGCTCCAGATCTCGGTCCTCGGCCTGTTTGCGCACCTCAAGACGCGCTTTGCCAACTTTGTCACGGGTCACATCACACGCGAGAGCATCCGACGGGGACTATCGAACGGCATTACGGCGAACCAGGTGCGCGCCCTGTCACACGGGCGGTCTTTGTCTCGCCGTTGCCGCGGCTGACCTCGCTGGCCGCGCGCGCAGATCATCTCGTACCTGTCGTCACGGGCACACCCGCAGATGCGCGTCCAGGCTGGCAGTGATGACAAGCTCTTGCCGACGACTGTGGTGGACCAGATCCGCTTGTGGGAGCACGAGCGGCGGCGGATCCAGACGACCGACGGTGCGCACATTTTCTCCCTTCTGCTTCTCCTCGGCTGGAGCGAACCCTGACGCGTGAGGATGTACGAATCCACAGGGTACCTGTACGACGACTTTTCCTCGTCGCACGACTACGACCTCGTCGTCAACTACGCGCGCGAGATCGGCGCCGTCGTGCTCGAGGTGCCTCGCACGCGCAAGGTCTTTGTCACGGCCGACGGGCACCTGCAGGTCCGGTGCGTTGACCCGTCTTCCTCCTCGAGAGCACGTCGAGGCGGTGCTGACCTGGTCCACCCGGCGCAGCGAGTTCATCAAGAGGCGGATGGCAGCAGCGCAGCAGGAGGCGGCGGCGTCAGCTGCGGCGACAGAAGGTGCGCCCGTATGAGCGGGAGGGTAAGGCGGCGATGGAGTCGCGCTGCGCCCACGCGCGCGCGAGGATGCCGAACCGGAGACCGCTGCGACGTCGACCGAATCGAGCGCCACTCACTACTCCCGCAAGTCGCTGTATAAATGGCTCGTAAACCGCACACTGTCGCTTGTACTCTACGCAACGCGCTCCTTCGACTTTGCGCTGCCGCGGTACCGGTGCTCGAGAGTCTCAGCTGGCCGGGTCCGTCTGAGACACAATTGGACAAGGCGAGCGGCGAGCGCGGACGCGGAGCTGCCACCCCATCCCTCGCGCGGCGCTGCTGTCCAGGAGCTCGAGCACCGCGCACAGGCCGCCACGCTGCTCTCCCTCGCCCTGTTCCGTTCAGCGGCGAGCCGCGTCGCCACCCTCCGGTCGCTCCGAGTCGCTCCCTTCGCCTTCTCGACCCCGCGCCTCTACAGCACCGCGCCGACCGTCGTGAGTGGGCAGGGCGAGATCAAGATGCCGCACAAGGTCGGCAGCGAGCTCGCGGAGCCTGCGGGGGCGGGCAGCACGCCGGCCGAGTTGGTGGTCGACTCGACCCTGGCAGCGGTCGAGTCGAGCGAGTCGACACCTCCAGCAGCTGGCCCATCCCGTGACGAGTCCGCCATCGGGCCCCACCCGTGGGCGTGGCGTAAGATCTGGAACGAGCCGACCGCGCGGATGCTTGGCTGGCGAGAGTGTGCGTCTACCTCTTGCTCTCCCTGCCCCTCACTCCCCCAGCGACTCTCCGTGCTGATCACTTTCGTCTCCGTACTCCAGTCCGCCGGTATCACGCCGAGCTTGTGCGAACGATGGACCCGAGCGACGCCAAGACTCGCCGCATAAACGTCTACCGCCCCTCGACCTGGCTGCCGTCCGACACTCCGTCTCTCGAGTTGCATGAATACAGGAACCGAGAAGGGCTGCGCTATATGGCCATCAGCGACAACGATCTCGCCAAGGTCGAGAAGCATCTCGTCGACTCGGGCCTGACGACTGTCGCAAAGGTCTTCGCGCTGCGGCAACGGCTCGCGGTGTTGGACAAGCCACTGAAGTACGTCAGCACAGAAGCGAGCGAAGGCACCTTTGTTGCCCTCTCCGACGAGTCGTTCTCCGACCGCGTCAAACAGCTGGTACAGCGCAACCGGGACAACATCGGCAAGAGGGACAGCAGGTCGCCCTCGCCGGACATGAAGGAGCCCCCTGTGTCCCTCGACACGGGCGCGCAGGTCGTCGAAGCTTCAGAGACGACGCACAAGCAGGCGACGGATCGCTCGGAAGAGCAGGCACCGGTTCGCGAGCTCGTCAAGTGGGGCGCAGGTTCGTCGATTTGCAGTTCTGCCTTTTGCGCCAGGCGGCCAGGCAGTACTGACCTCCTCTGGTCCGCAGTCGTCGATGCGTGCGACCGCTTCACCGCTCATCATCGAGCCATGAACCGCCGCGAGAGTTCTGCCGTCCAGGATCACCTGCCCTTGACGCCCGCCAAACTCCTCGAGAGCGTCTCCGCGCCGGCCCTCGGTGCCTCTGTGTTCCGCCACACATCAGCAGAGGGCGTCAGCGACGTCTACGTTGATCGCGGCCTCGTCCTCGCCCAGGTCCGCGACCTCAAACAACGCTGCGGCTTCAAGGTCGGCGTGCCCGGCGGCTTCGCCTTCCCGCCGCTGCCCTGGGCCAGGCGCACTTCGCTCGAGGGCGCCACGCCCTTCCGTGCCAGGTCGGTCGCCCACGTGCAACGCGCTTGGACAAGGCTGCGAGGCCCGCCTTCGCCTCCGGCGCCCGCCTCGGAGTCGCCCGCAAGCGGCACAAAGCGCGCCGCCGACGCAGCTGCGACGCTCCCCACGCCTGCGCCCTCGGCACAGACGACGCCGGTTCCCCCGTCTGTCGAGTCGACGCCCGAGCCGCCGCCTGCGAAGAAGGCTCGCACGAGCGGGACCGGCACCGCGCAGGCCAAGGCCTCCTCGGCGACGACGAGCTCGTCCAAGCGGGTCGAGCCGCCCGTCATGTCCGGCGAGACGAAGCGGGCGTTCCGCGACATTGTCGACGAGGCCAAGGCGCTCGGCATGACGCACTTCGAGCTCGAGACGCTGCGCCTTGCGTTCGCGCACGCGTCGCAGCACGGCGGGGCGGCGTTCCTGTCGATCGACATCGAGATGTGGGAGCGCAACAAGGATCTCCTGCTCGAGTTTGGGTGGAGCTCGCTCGAGTTTGTCAAGAGCGACGAGTCGGGCGAGGTCGAGGCGAGGCGCGACACTCAGCACGTCGGTGCGTCCTCTGCTCCTCCTCTTTTCCTGTACCGGCAGTGCACTGACGCCTCCTGTTGCTGCAGTCGTGCGGGAGAACCTCAAGAAGCGCAACGGCAAGTACTCGCCCGACAACCGCGACAACTTTGGGTACGGCACCTCGGTTCGCCTTGCCCAGCCGGCCATCTATCGCACGCTCGCCGCCCTCGTCTCGACGCTCTCGGCGCACCAGCACCTCTTTGTCATCTTCCACGATCCACGAGCCGACCTGCGCGCGCTCGACCAGCTCGGCTTCGACACGGCGCGCGATTGGCAGACGGACCTGCGCCAGCTCGGGGCGGCGGCGGACGACTCGACCTTGGAAGAGGGCGGCAAGGTGTGGGTCGTCGACACGCAGCGCCTCTTCAGCGCGTGGCTTAACCGCCGCTCGCAGATTGGCCTCGAGAAGGCCTGCGCCGAGGTCAAGGTGCCAACCAAGCGCGAGCACCTCCACAACGCGGCCAACGACGCCCACTGTGAGTCCTCTCTTTCGCCTCCTGCGCATCGGGAGACTGAACTGACTGGTCCCTGGGCCTTGCACAGACACGCTCAACCTCTTTGAGCGCCTCATGAACCGCAAGCGGACGCCCGTGCCACACTCGCCGCTCGTGCTCGAGCTCGACGCGCGCGCCAAGGCCGAGGCGGAGCGCAAGAGGAAGCAGGCGATTGTCAAGGACAAGCGTGCGGCCGAGCAGAAGGAGCAGCAGGCGTTGAAGCGTTGAGGAGTCGGTCAGTCGCGGTTCTTGGTGTCCTCCCCGTTTGTTCCTCCCACTCCCTGCCTGTTGTCTGTAGACCTCTCTCTCGTCCTTTTCATCACTAGACGTCCGCAGCATTGTCCGCAACCTCGCACCTTCGTTCGCGCTCGGCTATCAGAGTCGTCGTCGTCACCCTCTCCTACGAATCGTCTTCCTTTCTTGACCTGCATCTGTGTGCCTTCTCTCGTGTGACGCTCGTTTGGGGTCGCTGCTCCTTGTGCTTCACTGCTCAGAAGTCGCCCACGTCGCAAGAGACTTTTATCGGCTCCCGCTGCCTTCTGCCTTTAGAGGACCTTCGAGTTCGCCCTCGCCCGGCGCCCACGCTCCTGACGGCTTGACTCTTCTCCTGCTTCCTCCTCCCGACTCGACCATGCTCCGCTGTGCGCGCCCAGTCACGCAGCTCTCGCGCCCGGTCGTCGCTCGCCGCCTTGCGTCGTCGTCGTCCTCATCAAGCCCCACGGTGAGCCCCACCTAGGCCGTCGACACCTTCCAACTGGCCCTTCTCGGGCTCGCCAGCTGACCAGGTCACTGCGCACGCGTCCACAGCTCAAGCGCACGGCACTGTACGACTTCCACAAGCAGCATGGCGCAAAGCTCGTCGAGTTTGCCGGGTGGGAGATGCCCCTCGTCTACGAGGGCAAGGGCCCAGGGGTGGCTGGCGGTGCTGGTGAGTCCTCGTTCCGCTACAGGTGCTGAACCTGGGGTCCCTCTTGCGCCTCGAGTGGCCGCACAGCCCGCCAAGGGGGCGCGAGCTGAGAGACCTCGCCTCGTCCCGGGAGGAGCGGGTTGCCGGGTGTAGGGCGGAACGAGCCGCGCGACCTTTCTTCCGCAGCCTCTTCCGCGCGTTGCAGGCCTACAGCATCGAGGAACCATGCAAGACAACCCATGGGCTGACGACCTCTCCGCCCGGACGCAGTCGCCGAGCACCACCAGGTCCGCAAGTCGGCCGGCCTCTTCGATGTCGGACACATGGTCCAGTCCACGTGCGTTCTTCTTGCCTTCCTGTCTGACGACACGCACCCAGTCGTTCTGACTCGATGCTCGACGCCGCACACAGCTTCGAGGGTGCCGGCGCCCTTTCTTTCCTCTCGCACCTCCTCCCCGCGTCGCTCGCGTCCCTCCCGCTGCCCGGCGAGGACGCCCACCGTCCGTTCGGCTCGACGCTGAGCGTGCTACTCAACGAAGAGGGCGGCATCCTCGACGACTGCATGATCACCCGCTGGGGGGAGCAGTCGTGCGTCCTCCCCCTCCTCTGTTCTTCCCTGTCCGTCTCTCTTTCTGCCTTGAGCTGACGTGGACCTTGCGCCAGCTTCTACCTCGTCACCAACGCGGGCCGCTCCGAAGTCGACATTCCGTGGATCAAGAAGCACGTCGAGGAGTGGAACGCGTCGCACAAGGAGCAGGTGCAGTTCGAGGTCATGCCCAACCACGCCCTCGTCGCCCTGCAGGGTGCGTCCTCCCTCTGGCGGGCCCCCGCTTCACTCAATAGCTCACTCGTGACCATTTAACAGGCCCCAAGGCACACGTCGCGCTGCAGCGCCTCCTCCCTTCGGACCTCTCGGTCCAGAAGCTCCTCACGTTCGGCCAGTCGCTCCACCTGCCCATTCCCTCGCTCTCCTCCTCCTCCGGTCCAGTCCACATCGCCCGCGGTGGCTACACCGGGGAGGACGGCTTCGAGATCTCGGTCCCCAACGCGCACGCGGCCGACTTTGCCGGCATGCTCCTCGAACAGGACGAAGTCAAGCTTGCGGGGCTCGCGGCGCGCGACAGCCTGCGGCTCGAGGCAGGCTTGTGCCTCTATGGACACGACCTCGACGAGTCGGTCGGTGTCGGTGAGGCGGGTCTCGCCTGGGTCGTCGGTGCGTTTCTCCTCTCCTCCGGCTGATCAAGCGCTCCCCAGGGCTGGCTGACCCGCTCCCGAGCGCACGGCAGGCAAGGACCGCCGCACCCCAGGCGCCTTCATCGGCAGCGAGCGCACCCTCGCCGAGCTCAAGAAGGGCGGCACGACGCGCAAGCGCGTCGGCCTCGTCGTCGAGAAGGGTGCCCCCGCGCGCGAAGGGTCCCTCATCTTTGACCCCGCGGCGCCCTCGGGCCCTCCCGTCGGCCGCGTCACGTCGGGCCTGCCGGCGCCTACCGTCGGGGAGAACATCTCGATGGCGTACGTCGCGACCGAAGGCGGGCTCAACAAGAAGGGGAGCGACGTGCTCGTCGAGGTGAGGAAGAAGATGCGCAAGGCAAAGGTCGTGGGTATGCCGTGGATCCAGACGGGGTACTACCGTGGCGAGTAGGGGGCTGTCTCGGGGGGAATGTCGAGTCTGTCTTGCTGTGCGAAACTGGGTCTGTGCGAATTCTGCCTACGCCAGCTTGGCCTTGGCCTTCTCCAGCCTCGACGCCGCCTCTGCAGGGTGACACTAACGTCAGAGCAAGTGCTGGGAAACGAGGAAGCTGAACGCACCAGTCCGCACGGTCCCCGACCCAGTCCTCACGGCCTCCTCAAACGCTCCGACCGCATCCGCCGTCCTCCCGAGCCCCTCGAGCGCCTCGCCCCGTCGGACGTGACCCTTTGCCCACGTCGGCGCGAGCGCGACGGCCGCCTCGGCGTCGGCGAGCGCTGCGGCGTAGTCCGGCGTCGGAAGCTTGAGTGCCGCGAGAGAGCGGTTGCCGAGGAGGGTGAACGAGTTGGGCTGCACAGAAGGATGTCCTGTTCAGTATGGTGTGCATTGAACGAGTGTGGAGGTGGGACGCACCGCCAGCGCAATCGCGCGACCGAATGCCTCCCTCGCGCCCGCAAAGTCCCCCGCCTTGAAGAGCGCGTTCCCTTCCTCCTTTGCCTTGTCGGCCTCGGGCGCGAGGGGCGGCACGGGCGGGTTGGGCCCTGCGTGCGTCTTGGCGAGGCGGGTCAGGCCAGCCGGGTCGGCGCCTTTGAGCTGTGGCGCGAGGGGAGCGAGGGCAGCGTGAGCGGGGTTGCGCTGTGCAAGGCAGAGAGTGAGGGACACGCAACACGCACCGTCTCGACGACCTTGCCTGCTTTGATTGCAAAGAACGTCGGCATCGCAGTGACGGCGTACTTCTGCGCGATGGGCGCCAGGCGGTCGACGTCGACCCGGACAAAGACGACGTGCGAGAGCTCGCTGGCGAGCCTGTCAAAGACGGGCGCGATCGCTGCGGCGCGGTAGACGGGTATGTTCAGTCTGGACCCTGTCCTGGAGTGGAGCGGAAGGAGCATCGTAAACACACCCTTGCAGGGACCACACCACGTCGCGTAGCAGTCGACGACGACGGTCTGTCCCGAGGCCGTCGCGCCTCGCAGGGTCTGGTTCCACTGCGCGACCGAATTGATCTCGACGGGTCCGTTGGGCATTGTCGCGGGTGACTGTCGTGGGGCGGCGCGAGGGATAGTCGTCCGAAGATGCGAGGGGGAA
This sequence comes from Rhodotorula diobovata, assembly GCA_006352295.1. Taxonomy (NCBI): domain Eukaryota; kingdom Fungi; phylum Basidiomycota; class Microbotryomycetes; order Sporidiobolales; family Sporidiobolaceae; genus Rhodotorula; species Rhodotorula diobovata. The sequence continues at coordinate 13,311 of SOZI01000067.1, read as the reverse complement.
GGGAGGCGAGATGCTTGAGGAGGTGCAATGAGGGTCAGCCCGACGACTCGCGACACGTGGGAGCATGACACACGCACCTGAGCGGCGTGAACGGCGAGCCTAGGCAGGCGTAAAGAGCTCGAGCAACCCGACAGAGGCACAGGCAGAGGCAGAAAGCGGAGAGTTGCGCGGCGAGGCGAGATGAGTCAGCTCGACGGGCGATCGTCGTGGAGCTGAACGAGAGTCTGGAGAGAGCTCTGCGTGGACTCGGCTGCGCTTGGCAGACAAGCGAGGGGAGGAGCTGAAGGGAGCGAGCGGCGAATCCTCATCGCCTCATCGCCTCATCACCTCGCGCTTCGCCACCATCCCACTCTCCGCTTCTGCTGCTCAGCCACTATGTCTGGACGAGTCACTCGCTCAGCAACAAGGGCCCAGGCCACCAGCGAGCAGCTTCCGCCCCCGGCCTCGCCCTCGCCTTCGCCCTCGAAGCGTCCCCGCCCCACCCCGAGTCGGTCGGCTCCCTCAACCCCGAAGCGCAAAAAGTTGGCACCGACCCCCGCCGCCGAGTCTCCCTACGTCCCTCCGACACCCAACACGCAGCGCGAGATCGAGGCCGAGGCGCACCACGCCGACGAGGAGGGCGAGAAGGAGGGCGCCGTGCTCCTCCACCCCGAATTGCGCTTTCGCTACGAGGATGCAAAGGCGCACTTGATCGCGCTCGACAAGCGCTGGGCCAAGGTCATGAACGCGATGCCGTGCAAACCCTTCGAGGGCGAGCAGAAGGAGCCGTTCAACCCGTTCCGCACCCTCGTGTCGTCAATCCTCGGCGCCCAGATCTCGTGGCTCGCCGCACGGGCCATCCAGCACAAGTTCTGTCGACTCTTCTTCCCGCACCTGCCAGAGAAGCTGCCCCCGCCCGACCCGTCGACGCCCAAGCTCGAGACGCCCTTCCCGACGCCGAGGCAGGTCCTCGACCTCCCCGACCGCTTCGCGAGCCTGCGCGGCGCGGGACTGAGCGGCCGCAAGGTCGAGTACGCCGTCGAGCTCGCAGAGCGCTTTTCGGACGGGCGGCTCGACGCAAAGAAGCTCTGGGGCATGGAGGACGAGGAGCTCGTCGAGGTGCGCCACCTTCGATCTCGCCCGGGCTGTCGACAGCACACGGACTGACTGGAGCGCATGCGCAGACGCTCATCGCGATCCGCGGCGTCGGGCCTTGGACGGCCCACATGTGCCTCATCTTTGCCATGAAGCGGGCCGACATCCTCCCCGTCGGCGACCTCGGTGCGTCGTTGTCTGCCTCAGATCTCGCAATTCGCAAAGGCGCCCTTGCTGACACGCACTCTACCTCGGCACAGGCATCCAAAAGAACCTCTGCCGCTGGTTCAGCCACGACCCGTCCTTTGTCCCCGCCATCCACCCGGCCAAGCTCGCGCCCGCATCACCGACCAAGCTCGCCTCGTCTTCGGGCGCCGTCCATCCGCCCCCGACGCCGCGCAAAGGCGGAGACAACGAGGGAGAGACGACGGAGTTCGCGAGTGCGGCGCAGCCGGGAGGGGACAAGCAGGGCGAGGGGCACGGGCTGGGCAAGCTCGCTGCGCTTGGGGCCGTCGAGGTCGAGCAGGAACAGGTCATTGACCTCGAGGCGCCGCCAAAGAAGGAGCAAGACGAGATTGAGGGCGGAAGGTTCGAGTTTCCGGAGACGAGCAACGGATTGACGCCTGGGGTGCTCAAGGCTCGGCTCGGCGGCAAGAAGCTCAAGTGCGTCAGCCTGCTTCCGGTCTGATCTCGCCCCTAAGGCTGATCGGCCCACTCTTGCGCACGCAGGGGCAACATCTACCTCTCGCCCAAGGAGATGGAGGAGCTCACCGCGGCGTGGCGCCCGTACCGCTCTGTCGCGTGCTGGTCAGTCACTCCTCTCCTCCTTGTCATGTTGGAGAGTCGCGGTCGCTGACGATTGGCCGAACAGGTACCTGTGGAGCTTGGCTGACGGCGACGGCGACCCGTAGAGCGGTGACGGCAACTCGCTCGCATGGCCTCCTTGTTCTCCAAGTGCACTGCCTGCTGAGATGATTTTGTCGGAACGTATCCTTTGCGAGAACGACAAAGCACTGTCGCAGCTGCCGACTCGATCAAGCTCGCTCGAATGGGCTGAGCCTCAGATGCCCATGCCGCGAATCGGCAAGTGCAAGGCCAAGACCCTGTTGTCATGCATGGCTTCGCGCGCCCGTGTTACACGCTCACATGTCCGCGGCTGACCCAGTTGCGCAGATTGTCGAGGGCTCCGAGGCGATGCACACGAGCAAAGCGCAGGTGCGTCGTGTTGGCCGGTGTGCCGCCTGGCCACGCAGATCTGACTGCCGCATTGCCGCAGCATCCGCTGTGTTGGTGGTAGTTTTCCACAGAAGGACTCGTGCCAGTGTCCTCTGTGTATCGCTGCGAGCGTGTGAGCAGGCAGCGACATCTCTCAGTCGACCTTCTCAAACGGGGCCTCTCCGCTCGCGTTGCTTGCGTCGCGCCGTCCGGCGAGGCCAAGTCGAGCCTGACCCCGGGCATGGCCGTCAACGGCACGCTCATCGTCCTCGCTGTCGCCGACAAGCTCGAGGTCCCCATGATGTCCGTCCTTCCCCCCCCCC